>AWOL01S0336140.1:4645-17441 GCA_000715115.1 Nicotiana otophora | reverse complement strand
ACCCCTAGGTGATGTATTTAATGTGTGCAACTTGTTGCGGGGACTACGTACGCATGAGGTGACGAGAGTTCGTACGTAGTTGGATTCATGTTATTGTCCGGGTAGACTTAGGTTCACTTACTTACCCTGCCTCATATTTGCTACCTCTTTACTGTACCTTATGTTGTTGGACCACTAGTGAGTGTCGATGTCGACCCCTCGTCACTACTTCTCTAGGGTTAGGCTAGATACTTACTGGGTACACGTTGCTTACGTACTCATACTACATTTGCTGCACATTTTTTGTGCAGGTACATATATGTCTAGAGGTCATGTGAGAGCAGAGGCGTATATACATGCAGGGACCTAGGTGAGCTGCATTCCATTTGTCGACCCGCAGCCAGCAGAGTCTCCTTCATAATATTTACATTTTTTCTGTCCAATTTGTATTTAGGACAGTTGATGTATTTTATTTTATATTCCTAGTTAATGCTCATAAACTTGTGACACCGGGTTTTGGGATGATTATGGGTTGTTATGTATTGAATTTGTTAAAAGTATTATTATTTATTCTGTAAATCCACATTCTTTACTATTTAAATTGAAAGAAAAATATGATTTCAAAAATAATAAAATGAGACCCCAATTAAGTAATTATTGTTGGCTTGCCTCACAGTGGTGTCCGTCGCCATCACGACCTCTATGGATTTTGGGTCGTGACACATGGCCATCCACCCACACCCAACCAACAAAATTCCATCAAATAATTATTTTCCAATTTCTACAATGGTTATGTATTTAAATTGGGAACATATGACTTCCAATCACTATACCATAAGTTCCAATACTTAATTCATACTCGTATTCCCATAATATATCCATACATGTAAGTCTAAGGGTGCAGGGTTATATTTTGGAAGAAATCTTGCAAAACCCTCCTTTCAGTTCTTGAAGAAATTTCTTAATGATCTAAGTATTTTATGTGTAGATTTCATCAATACTAGTGTAGAAATGATGGAATTTCACACCAAGATAATGGGGATTGTTTACCTTTAAGAAGAGGGGAGTTGGTGGTCTTGAGAGAGTGGAGAAGAGCTCCGAAATCCGTCCAAGTGAAATGGGGAAAATGAGCCCCGAATTGGCTTTAAAAGAGTTGGAGCTGGGGCGCGTCTACTCTAGCGAAGTGTGCCTCACTTCGCTGTTCACTGCAGGCACAAGATCCGCGTCTGGGCTGGCGAAGCGAGTTTTGCTTCGTTGTCCGTCAAATTAACTTGGTGGTATAACTTTAGTAATTTGATCATAACTTTTAGTAGGAATGTCCAAATGACAAACGGCTTGATGCGTTAGAAACTAATCTCAAAGGGATATACTCTAGGCACAAAATTCATGGAAAGTATCTTCACATTATGAGAGTTATACCCATTCAAAGGTAGGTGTTGTGCAAATTAATACACTTTTTCCACTTAATATTTCCAACTTTCGCCAATTAGTGCCGAAACCTTCTAGGCCTATCCAAATGCAAATCCGGGCATACGTCCAAGTCTGAAATCATCATCCGGTCCTAAAGGAACTATCAAAATTCCGATCCGAGGTCGAATACTAAAAAGTTAAATTGGTCAACTCTTTCAACTTAAGGCTTCCAACATGGAATTTATTCTTCCGAATTAATCACGAAACACTTGAAAATAAAATCTGACGATTCACACATGTCATAATACATCATATGAAGCTATTCAAGACTTCAGATAGTTGGAAGGAGCGTGAATGTTCAAAACGACAAGTCGGATCGTTACAGATCCCATGTCAATCATATGATTTATCTTACTGAAGAACTTGAAAAGTTGGGGTACAATTTTGGTAAAGAGCTTTCTGAAGATTTAATCTTACAGTCAGCATATGATGTTGAATGTTTTCACTGTAAGAAGAAAGGGTAGTGGAAGAGAAACTGCAATGAGTATCTTGTAACTCTAAAGGACAAGAAACAAGCTGAGACATTAATAAAAAATGTTTTCAAGGTTTCTTTAGCTACTACTAATTCTTCATTATGGGTATTAGATACTGACAGTGGTTATAACATCTGCAATATGTTAAAAGGGTTCAAGTTAAGTAGGATACTAAAGAAGGTAGAAATTAATCTACAAGTTGGAAATGGTGCAAAAGTTGCAGCCATAACTGTTGGATCAATTTCTTTAATAATGCATTCAGGCAAAGTATTTATGCTGGATGATTGGTTCTATGTTCCTAAATTTGTTTCGAACATAAATTCAGCTTCTATGTTGGACAAGCGTGGATTTCGCATTAACATAGGCAATGGTATTTGTTCTATTTATTATGGTGATGATTTATATGCAAATGGCTATCTCCAACATGATGTTTATGTCTTACCTAATGTGAATGCAAATTCGATTATGCATGTTTCTACTCTTAAGAGAAAAAGAGACATTAATGAAAAATATTTTCAAGGTTTCTTTAGCTACTACTAATTCTTTACTGTAGGTATTAGATACTGACAGTAGTAAATGGGAAACGGGGCTGTAATACTCAAAACGACCGGTCGGGTCGTTACAAGCATTCATCCAAAACTCGAAAACCATTTATGCCCTCTAAGAATTTATGACCTCCTCTTCAAAACTAAATTGTGACCTTGGACACGCAAACCTTAATCCCACACAACACACCGCATCTATCATACCGTTATATGAAAATACAAGAACCTTATAATCATTCTGAGTCACAAGTAGAATACATATCCGACCAGCCAGAAGCCTTCCTTTTGATCCCATCCGGTAGAAAATCACAATACTTAATATGCTCCTCAAGTCGGTAGGAAATATCCATCTCAAACCATGGTAGAAATCCTCGAGAATACCTTGGAATCCATTTGCACATAATCAAGTCATGTAGGTCACCAAACCCAATAATATTTCCTACAAAACATCTGTAAAGTCTCACCACATCATAATTACCCAAAAAAACTGAGCATACCATTACCATGTTGGTCTAGCCTACTACCAGTTGTCCTATTTTCTCCGAGTTTCTCCTGAATAACCCTCAAGTTGACATTTCTCATTGTCAGAATACTACGATCCTTACCCAAAGCTCACTACAAGATATCCTAACATAAAACCACAATGCCCTAAGGCCCATAAGCCATTGTATTCTTCTTAAGCACCTCCATAAATACCACAACCGAGACGCCCACTCTTAAGGACCTTATGTGAATTTAAAATTGTTTTTCTTTCCTTTATTATACTGAAATGTAGAATCCATAGTCAAACAGAATTACTGCAACTCCGGATACCATCCAATGTAAATAAATGATTCTAGCGATATACGAATTTGAAAATTTTTCAATTGCCACTTATACATTTTTGAACCCATCAGCACCTTCTCGAGAGTCGCCCACTTTGTTCATATCTAAATTGCACCGCCCGAATGGGCCGAAGGACACATGTCCCATTATCATAACAACACTCAAAGAAGTAACCCTGCTCTAATACCACCGATCGAATTCATACTCCATGCGTACTACATCCTTCTCAAACATCAACTCACTCATCCCTATGATTTTTCATATACTCATAAAGTGCAATATAACCCGTATCCAAGGAATTTTCCTTACTCGGTTCATCCTCGATCTCAACCTCTACAAGTCATAACTAACCCACAAGTATGCCCCAAACCAAAACTAATATTTAACACATAACCATGAAATCAAATCGTCAATAGCAGGCTCCCCCACTTGGCTCAAAACCATAGAACAAAACATTACATAAGTCATAATACCCATACTTTATTACCTCCATAATACTGCAGTCAGTTCAACGAAAATTCTTCTCAAGCTCATGCAACACCAATCATAACATACCTCAATCATCCGTTAAGCTCGCATTTATTCTCTTGACAGTCAAGTCAACTTTCTCAACCAGGTTCAAATTCAAATCTCAACACATACACTCTGCTGGTAAAAAGAAACTCTCCACTCAATATTATAAGGAACACACTTACGTAGATTACTACGCTGGAGATAACCCACATGCTTAGCCTCAAATTGGCATCTTGCTATACCATTTTGCAGCCACAATTCCTATGCAATCCCTTAATCTTTCTGAGTTTGAATTCATCAACATGACATGAAAATCTAATTCACTCTAGAATTAAACTATATGACAGATCCTTCAATACACTCAAAACTAGGACCGTACGTCACATCACAACAAAAATCAAGCACCCAATGTCCCTCTTTACATTCTAAAGAAACACTTCTCGTCACATTCAACCCATCTTAACATATCCCGCAGTTACATCGTACTTATCATATAACCATTCAATCGCTCATCGAGCCACAAATTTCATTCATAGGGACACCACCGGACATATGAGTCCAATTGTACATGTTACAACTAAAGCTACCGATCCTAAGCTACGATCTAAACCTGGCCTCAAGTCCTCCAGACTAGCCCATCACCAAAACACAGAATACACATTTCGAACCTCGTTCATGGAATCACAAGTCGGCGATGCATAGTTGATACCGAGCGCTCACATGCACACACAAATGCGTGGAAGGAATTCAAAGAGTTATGTCTCAGGCTGAATCAATTCCGCACGATAAGAACAAAAGGATGGGAAGTATATATCCTAAGTGCTTTGTAGCCTCTCGAAGATAGGTATGGACGTCATCATACCGATCTGCAAGACTCTACTAGACACTTGCTCATGACTTGTAGAACCTATGAACCTAGAGCTCTGATACCAACTTGTCACGACCCAAAACCCGACTAGTCGTGATGGCACCTAATCCAACCTACTAGGCAAGCCAATTAACCACAAACCAATTTCAATAACAATTAATAAAGCAATTAAGTAAAGAAATATCCGAATCTTATACATTCCCAATGACTGGTAGTACAAATCATGAGCTTCTAAGAATAGAGTTTAAAAAGCTGGTATGAAGTGAATACATCATCTGTTTGAAAAGTACATAAACAGAGTTTTATGAATCTAAGGCTACCATGAACAAGAGGCAGCTATAACCGGAACGTAAGTATATCTTCAGATCCAGCTCCCAACAAATACAGCAACATCAGCAGCCAACATATGCTCGCAAGGTGCAGAAGTGTAGTATGAGTACAACCGACCCCATGTACTCAATAAGTAACAAACCTAACCTTAGGTTGAAATTAGTGATGAGCTTGTACCAAGGTCAGAGTCCAACTGCAATAACCAAGAACAATTCATAACAACATAATGCAAGTAATAAAAGAAGTAACTCAAAGATATAATGCTCTGCTAAATCATGATTTCTGAAAATAATTATGCCTTTCTAGTATATCAGGGAAAACCCAAATCGTTTACTGAAGTTGCCAAAAATATGAATGAGTTTAAAAACAGTAATTTTTCCCAAAAAATCTTTCAATAATAGATAAGATGTTTCATTTTGTTTCCAGATAGACAGTGTGAAATGCATCCCCATGCCCATATGCCAATATGTGTGAGAAATCATGAATGACGTGATACCGTACAGCATGAGGAAAATACATCTCTATGCATGTATGTCATGTGTGCATGTCAATGCAATGTATCTCAGAGATGAACTCAAGTACTCACTCTCTAATAGTACTCAATCCCACTGTCTCACACATTTCACTCATCATGCTCAATCACTCGGTACTGTATATGGCCAATTCGACCTAGGGAAGATCCATCCCGGAATATACACATCAACTGATCATGAGTCACTCAGTACCAAGTAGAGCCAATCCAGCCTGTGGAGAAAATCCATCTCCAGGTATATAATGCTTTGGACAAGATCCATGTACAGGGAAGATCTATCCCTCAATAATATCAACTGCGCTCACTGGGGGTGTATAGATTTTGGAGGGGCTCCTACAGCCCAAGCGCTACAATCCGCACGGACAACTCACGTGCTATAGTATCATATCAAAATTCACACAGATAACTCACGTGCTACAGTATCATATCAAGATCCGCACGGACAACTAACGTGCTACAGTATCATATCAAAATCTGCACAGACAACTCACGTGCTATGGTATCAATACCTCCCAAACAGGCCCTCGACCTCACTCAGTCATCAACCTCTGTAGTCTCACTCACAGGCTCACAATGTCATGAAACTAGCCCAAAAATAATGATGTGATGTATCAATAAATAACAACTGAGATTGAGATATCATATGAATGCATGAATATTACTGAGTACGAAATATCAATGAAACCAGTGAAATGACAGTAAGAAATGACCACTATGGGTCCTAACAGTAACGGCATAGAGCCTAAACATGATATCTAGCATGATCGACAAATCAATTACTTTATCACATGGTGAAAGCACGGATATCAACAAAATAGTAACACTATCCAGTGCCATGGAAACAATGGAGTCCCAATTCATATGGTGAACGCCCACGCTCCCGCCACCTAGTATGTAAGTCACCTCAATACCAATCACATAACACGTATTTCGGGATTTCATACCCTCAGCACTAAGTTTTGAAGAGTTACTTACCTCGAACAAGCCAATTCCCATATCGATCAAGCCAAGCGATGCTCCGAAAGTTCCATCTCGTGTGTACCGACCTCTGAACGGCTCGAAACTATCCAAAAGCAACTCAAATACATCAAATAAAGCCCAAGGAAATAATTCCAAAGGATAAAGATCGAATCCTTAATCAAAATCCAAAACCGGCCAAAAGTCCCACCGGGGCCCACGCCTCGGAACCTACCAAAACTCACAAAATCCGACACCCTATTCAATTACGAGTTCAACCATATTAGTTTTACTCAAATCCGACTCCAATTCGATATTCAAAACTCAAAATTACACATTATGAAACCTTAGGCAAAAACCCTCAATTTCTCTTTAAAATTCATCAACCAATAGCCAAAATAAAGATAGATTCATGGAATAAGATCAAAACCAAGTGTAGAACACTTACCCCAATCCTTGTGATGAAAATTCCTCCAAAAGTCGCCTCCATCCGAGCTTGGAAATGTTAAAATGAAGCCAAAATCGCGAACCCTTGTATTTATTATTCTTCCCAGCACTTTCGCATATGCGGTTAAAATGTCGCATCTGCGACCTTTGCTTTTGCGGAAAAACTTTGCTTCTGCGAAAAATAGCCTTGCCCAGCAACCCCCGCACCTGCGTTATTAAACTTCGCATCTGCGAAGACCCTCGCACATGCGCTTCCACTCGACGCACCTGCGCATCCGCACCTGCTCATCCACACCTGCACCCTTTTCTCTGCTCCTGGAGTCCTCCTTATCCAGCTCTCATCCCGCTTCTGTGACCATCGCACCTGCACAACCCAGCCGCAGGTGCGCTCACACCAAAACTAGCAGCAACTAACAATAACATGAAGAAAAATGATTTGAAATCAATCTGAAACAAGCCCGAGCCCCTCGGGATCCCGTCTGAACATACCAACAAGTCCCATAACATAATACAGACCTATTCGAGGCCTCAAATCACACCTAACAACATCAAAATGACGAATCGCACCTCAAATCAAAATCTATGAACTTTGAACTTTCAAATTCTATATCTTGTGCCGAAACACATCAAATTAATCCGGAATGACTTCAAATTTTGCACACAAGTCATAAATAGCATAACGAAGCTATTTCAATTTCCAGAATCGGATTTCGACCTCGATATCAAAAATCCAACCCCCGGTCAAACTTTTCAAAAATTTGACTTTCTCCATTTCAAGCCTAATTCCACTACGGACCTCCAAATAATTTTCAAGACACGCTCCTAAGTCCAAATTCACCATATGGAGCTACTGGAAATATCAAAATTCAAATCTGAGATCGTTTACACATAATTCAACATCCGGTTAACTTTTCCAACTTAAGTCTTCCATTATGAGACTAAGTGTCTCAATTCATTCCGAAATCTCTCCGGACCCAAACTAACTATTCTGATAGGTCATAATATAGCTATAAGGCACAAATAGAGTAGTAAATAGGGGAACGGGGATGTAATACTCAAAACAACCGTTCTGGTCGTTACATTAATAATACCTTCGGGAAAAGTATTTATGCCGGATGATTGTTATTATGTTCCTAAATTTGTTTCGAACATAAATTCAGCTTCTATGTTGGACAAGCGTGGATTTCGCATTAACATAAGCAATGGTATTTTCTCTATTTATTATGGTGATGATTTATATGCAAATGGCTATCTCCAACATGATGTTTATGTCTCACCTAATGTGAATGCAAATTTGTTTAGGCATGTTTCTACTCTTAAGAGAAAAAGAGACGATCAAGTGAATCACACATACCTTTGGCATTGTAGACTTGGGCATATTGGAGAGAAAATAATTAACAAGTTGTACAAGGTAGGGTACCTTGACAAGTATGATTTTGAATCATATCCAACTTGTGACTATTGTCTGAAAAAAAAAAATGACCAAATCTCCATTTACTGAAAATGGAGAAAGAGCTTTTGAATTATTGGGACTAATTCATACAGATGCTTGCGGGCCCATGAAAAGTCAAGCTAGAGGTGGATATTCTTACTTCGTCACCTTCACTAATGATATGTCAAGATATGGATTTGTGTATCTTATAAAATATAAATCTGAATCATTTGAAATGTTCAAAAGGTTCCGTAGTGAAGTTGAGAAACAGACTGGTAAAAGTATTAAAGTACTAAGGTCTGATAGAGGTGAAAAATATCTTAGTGAAGAGTTTACTAGGTATCTCAAAGAGAATGGGATTCTCTCACAGTGGACACCTCCAGGAACACAACACAATGGTGTTTCTGAAAGAAGGAATCGAACCTTATTAGATATGGTTAGATCTATGATGAGGTTTACTGATTTTCCAATAAATTTGTGGGGATATGCTTTGGAAGAAGCAAAATACTTACTTAATAAAGTTTCAATTAAGTCGGTCTCTACAACACCATATGAGATATGGAAAGGACGTAAGCCTAATCTTAAACATATTAAAGTTTGGGGTTCTCCAACTTATGTTAAGAGACTGCAGTTTGATACTCAAGATCTGATAAGTGTAGGTTCATAGGGTATCCCAAAGAAATAATGGGATGTTATTTCTATCATCCTTCTAACCATAAAGTGTTTGTGACTAGAGGAGCAAATTCTTTGGAAAGAGAATTTCTTTTAGAAGGAAATTATAGTGGAGAAATAGAACTTGATGAAGTTCAGGAAACTAATGAATCAACACGAAATTAAGATCATGAGATACAAGTTGAAGAACCTTTATTGGATATTTTGAAGTTGACTAGGAAGTTATCATTTTCAACGGTTAAAGTTCAAGAACTAAATACAGTTCAAGAACATGTCAATGAACCAGTTCCAAACCAAATCGAGTACAAGGTGAAGGTCTACACGAGAATGTCATGTACCAACTAGATTAAATCTAATGGTACAAGATGATGTATCAAATGAGGTTGATCATAATGATGATGGCCCTAAGAAGTATGAAGAGTCTATACAAAGTTTTGATTGTGATGTAACGACCCGGCCGGTCGTTTCAAGAGTTATAGCCCTGTTTTCCCCATTGCAGCTACATTATGTCTTATCGGATTGGTTGATTCGGGTCCAGAATGGTTTTGGAGTGAATTGAGATACTTAGTCTCTTAATTGGAAGCTTAAGTTGAAAAAGTTGAGCGGATGTCGACTTGTGGGAAAATGACCTCGGATTTGGATTTTTATGGTTCCGTTAGCTCCGTTAGGTGATTTTGGACTTAAGAGCGCGAATGTAATTTGGAGGTCCGTAGTAGAATTAGGCCTGAATTGACGAAAGTTGGAATTTTGGCAATTTTTACCGAAAGTGAAAATTTTGATATCGGGGTCGGATTGTATTTCCGGAAGTTGGAATAGATTCGTGGTGTCATTTTTGACTTGTGTGTAAAATTTGAGGTCAATCGGATGTGGTTTGGTAGGTTTCGGCGTCGTCGTGGAATTCAGAAGTTTAGAAGTTCTTTAGGCTTGAATCTTGGTGTAATTTAGTGTTTTGATGTTGTTTTGAGGGATTTGAAGGTTCGACTAAGTTTGTATCGGGTTATAGGACTTGTTGGTATAACTGGTTGAGGTCCGGGGTGATAACGGCTTGATGAGAGTTGAGGAATTGCAGCTGAAGTTGCTGCTACTGGTGTAACCATACCTGTAGAGTGGGAACCGCAGGTGCGAGCCCGCAGAAGCGAATGAGGAGCCGTAGATGCGGCTAAGAAGGATCTGGGCAAAGGACGCAGGTGCGATGGCATTCCCGTACCTGCGATGGTCGCAGAAGCGGATTTAGGGGCGCATGTGCGAGTTTGGATCGCAGGTGCGATGTAGTTCCCGCACCCGCGAAGAGCGCATATGCGGTCACTTGATCGCAGGAGCAGAGGCAGTGTTTTAGTTATTTTTCCACAGAAGCGGGGCTTTGCCCGCAGATGCGGAAATGGAGCCGCAGGTGCGAGAAGTCTGGGAAGAACCTATAAATAGAAGACTTCGAGATTTTTCATCATTTTCATCATTTTTAGCTCGGATTTTGGGGATTTTGAGAGAGATTTCGGAGTAATCACTTGGTAAGCTCCTTGTGCCTATTTATCTTCAATAATGGTGTTTCCCCACTGATGTTTACACCTAGTTGGTGAGTGTTTGAGGTGAGATTTGGGAGATTAGGGCTTGGGAATAAGAGAGTGAATTTTGGGGTTTTGGAGGGGCAATTGAGGTTAGATTTTGATAAATTTGGTATGATTAGACTCGTGAGTGAATGGGCCTTCGGGTTTTATAACTTTCGTCGGGTTTCGAGATATGGACTCGGGGCTGGGTTGAGCCGATTTTGGATTTTTGACTATAATTTAGTAATTTTCTTGTGGAATTGATCCTTTTAGCCAATATTGATTATCTCGTACTATTTGTGGCTAGATTTAGGGCATTTGGAGGCCGATTTGAGAGGCAAAGGCATTTCGAAGTAGGATTTTTGCGTGGTTGAGTTAAGTAACAGTCTTAAATCTGGTTTTGAGGGTATGAAACCCCGAGAATTGGTATGATGTGAATATTTGGAGGTCACACACATGCTGGGTGACGAGCGTGTGAGCGTACACCATGAGGGATTGTGTCTTGGTCCGTCCTGTGAGACTGTAAAGTCGAATAGCCATTATTATTACTTGTGTTTCCTTGTCTTTGAGCAATTGACTGCCTTTCATGTTAGAAATCATGCTTAGGCCATATGATATCACTGTTGGGACTTGCAGCGGTCGTATACTTGTTGAATTGACTGCTAATTGTTGTCTTGTACTCAGTCACAGTCTTACTTATGTGTTATATCTTTGTTCTCTCTCATTTCTTGTTGATACTTGTTATCTTCACTATTTGGGCTAATTATTATGATATTCTGTGAGCCTGAGGGGCTGGAGAGGTTAGTGACTGAGATAGGGCCGGAGTGTCGAGCTGCGAGCTGTGAGGTATATGGATTGGGTTGCATGTTGCAACAAGCCTTCAGGTTATATATGTATATTATTGGTTCGGGTTTCACGCCGCAACACTATTGGATCGGGTTGCACGTCGCAATAATATTGGATCGGGTTACACGCCGCAACAATATTGGATCGGGTTGCACGCCGTAACAATATAACGCTTGGGCTGAAGGAGCCCCTCCGGAGTTTGTACACCCCCAGTGAGTGTAGGTACCTATTGCGAGTGTGTATTAAGGGCTGAGAGCCGAGAGTATGAGATGTTGAGATGAGTTGAGTTACTGCTGCCTTGAGAGGTTGTACTTGCTTTTATTTATTGTTGCACTTAGTTGTTATCTGTTGTGGTTGTAAAATTTCTAGAAGATTCATATCTATTTTACTTGAGCTCGAACTGATTTCACTTATACCGCCGAAACAATATTTGACTTATACTTACTTGAGCTCGAACACACCGCAACAATATTGGATCGGGTTGCACGCCGCAACAATATAGCGTTTGGGCTGAAGGAGCCCCTCCGGAGTCTGTACACCCCCAGTGAGCGTAGGTACCTATTGAGAGTGTGTATTAAGGGCTGAGAGCCGAGAGCATGAGATGTTGAGATGAGTTGAGTTACTGCTGCCTTGAGAGGCTGTACTTGCTTTTATTTATTCTTGCACTTAGTTGTTATCTGTTGTGGTTGTGAAATTTCTGGAAGATTCATATCTGTTTTACTTGAGCTCGAACTGATTTGACTTATACCACCAGATTTGAAAGCATGTTCACTCTTTACTGAAAACTTTTGAAATGATTTGTATTTTTGTTATAGCTCGTCACTACTTCTCAGTTCCTTATTTAATTCTATTACTTGCTGAGTTAGTTGTACTCATGCTACACCCTGCACTTCATGTGAAGATTCAGGTGTGTACGATTCTAGCGGTCGCTGAGTTCCTGTGCGAGCTGATTATCGGAGACTTACGAGGTAGCTTCCGGCGTTCGCAGTCCTTGTTTCTCCTTTCTTATTATCTTTTCTGTCTTGTATTAGCATTCGGCACAGACTGTAGTAGACTCTTTTTCTAGATTGGTTGTTAGATGCCCATGACTTAGTGACACCACGATGTCGGGCTATCATTCTGCACTTGTGTTTTGGGTTCTTACCCCGTTATTATGTAAACCTTCAGTTAGTTTAATTGCTTTAGCTCACTTCTGTTATATATTGAAACCATATTGAGAATGTCGGCTTGCCTAGTTCCACGATAGGCGCCATCACGCCTGATTAGGTATTTGAGTCGTGACAAGTTGGTATCAGAGCCTAGGTTACATAGGTCTTACGAGTCATGAGCAGGTTTAGTAGAGTCTTGCGGATTGGTACGGAGATGT
>AWOL01S0336062.1:0-11837 GCA_000715115.1 Nicotiana otophora | reverse complement strand
ACCTAAGTCGCGCTTCCCGCATCTTGTCCTCAATAGGGGCCACACCCACCTTGTCGCGAATAATTTTATTTCTGATCCTATCTAACCTGGTGTGCCCGCACATCCATCTCAACATTCTCATCCATGCTACCTTCATCTTCTGGACATGAGCGATCTTGACTGGCCAACACTCCGCTCCATACAACATCGTTGGTCTGACCACCACGCTATAAAACTTACCCTTAAGTTTCAGTGTCACCTTCTTGTCACACAAAACACCGGAAGCGAGTCTCCATTTCATCCATCTATTGCTCTATAAAATTNAACCACCTAAGTCGCGCTTCCCGCATCTTGTCCTCAATAGGGGCCACACCCACCTTGTCGCGAATAATTTTATTTCTGATCCTATCTAACCTGGTGTGCCTGCACATCCATCTCAACATTCTCATCCATGCTACCTTCATCTTCTGGACATGAGCGATCTTGACTGGCCAACACTCCGCTCCATACAACATCGTTGGTCTGACCACCACGCTATAAAACTTACCCTTAAGTTTCAGTGTCACCTTCTTGTCACACAAAACACCGGAAGCGAGTCTCCATTTCATCCATCTATTGCTCTATAAAATTTATCTAAAATTAATAATATTTCAAGAAAGATTAAATGAGTTGGTTATATTATCAATTGAAAATGAATTATTAGGAAAAATCGATTATAAAAAGTATTATTAACACTTTGTATCTCAAAAAACTAGAAAATAGATTTTAAATAAAAACATATCGTATAACTTTTTTTTAAAAATTTAGGTCTCATATTAAACGTTGGCTTTAGGCTCTGCATATACTTGAGCCGCCCCTAGGAAGGTTTGGTGGTTATTTTGTGATTGGTCATTATTTTTTAGGGGGTTGTGATTGGTCATTGGGATAATACTGTTTCGTCATCTTTGAAACAACTAAAATGTGAGGTAACAAATACTCCGTGAAATAGTTGAAGTGCGTCAAGTTGATCTAGACGTCACCATTATTTTTAAAAAAATAAACAAGAAGAAGAGTGACTGAATTAGGGAGCTAGTAAATCGTTTAAAAGAAAAACTTGTCGTGGAGTCCATGCTCGAGTATATACCTTCTCTTAAATTGAATAACTGAACTATAAAAGAAAGAAGATTAACTAAAACAGATTTGACTGCATAAAACAACTTATCAGTATATACTTGTTGAAATTACTAAAATTCGGATTACTAGTTAATGACCTCTTTGTTTTGAAATGTAAATAAACGTTACATAATTCTTCAAATAGATCCTTTACGAGTTAACCATAATATCAACTGTACATAACATATAAAGATAAAGTACATATTTTCTCTCTTCGTTTACCTTCGTAAGTTGAACATATGAAACTCTATTAATAATTAATGAATAAAAGCTACTCCTACAAGAATACAATAAACTAAAAAAAAAAAAGAACTCACTACACAAATTAATTGCACACACCTTATACCAATGAAACCCTAATCCTATAGCAAATGAAACCCTTTTTTTTAAAATTAAAATAGTGGTGTTCGGGTCAGCTTGCACGTGCTATACTAATGAAACCTTCTCATCCTCTTCTGCTTTTTCACCACCATCTTCCTGCGTACTACTGAACATGAACATAAGAAAAAACCATAACTCCGATATCAGAATCAATGAGAAGATAACCAATCCAATAATCAATCCAATTAGCAAAAAACTCCTTTCAATATAACCATAGCTCCTCTTGCTATCTTTCTCTATAACTGAACTATTATCAATATCATGGCCAGTGTAACTTAAAATTTCGAATGCAGGATTAAAAAAATCATCGATACCATGCACGATCACACGTTCATCGTTATAAACATCCCATTCGACGATATTAACATTGTTAATAGAAGCGTTTTCATGGCGAGGCAACGTAGTAACAACAACAGGATAGCGAGATAGTAGAGTGTCAATTTTTGAGCCTAAAGGAAGAGAAATTTCAAGACTTTCTTTATCAAGTTTTGAAGGCACAACATGATATTGAATTAATCTATAAGGAGGGCCGGGATATTTTGGGAATATATTGAGAAAAGCTTTTTCAGTAGGGCAAAAGATAGTGAAAGTTGTAGTATTAGGAGAAGAAGAAATAAGACGGTTTAGGGTATTTTCAAGAATAATTGACATTGAAACATAGTGTTTTTCGAATAATGTATTTGTAAGGTTGGAATTAAATGAAGAAATTGAGGTTGAAAGGCTAAAAAAATTACAAACGAAGAGAAGAAATAATAATCTGGTAATTGTTGTTTTTGATGCCATTGAAGATATTATTTCAGACAAAGCTTAATTTGCAAATTATAATCTAATTAAACCCCTTATATACAAGTTTTTTCATTTACCTAAACCTAGTTGAACTAAGATTTGTTATTTCCTTTTTGTTTTCCTACCCCAACTATACTTTTGATGATTTAACAAAATAAAATCCTTTACTTGTTGAACACCTATCAAACTTGGAAATCTTGATTGGTTAGCTGGGCGGCAAACTTTGCTTTGTTAATTATTTAAAGAATACTTTACGCAATAAGTTAAAAATTTAAAATAATTTCAATAGTAATAAAACTTATAGGGTAACCTTCATGCGGAGGGGTATCCAGATCTATCGAACCCAATATTTATTGATGTTTCGAATAAGATAGCCTAGTCGATCGGGTCGTGATCGGATTCCGTGCTAAAATTATAGTGGTATTGGTATTGATAGTAATTGTGATTGATGTCTCTAAGGAGATAGCCTAGCCGATCGGCTCGTGATCGGACTCCATGCTAAAATTACGGTGGTATTGGTATTGATAATAATTGTGGTTAATGTCTTTAATGAGATAGCCTAGCCGGTCGGGTCGTGATCGGACTCCATGCTAAAATTACGGTGGTATTGATAGTGATTGTGGTTGATGTCTCTAATGAGATGGCCTAGCCGATCGGGTCGTGATCGGACTTCGTGCTAAAAGTATGGTGGTATTGGTATTGTGGACATTGGTATTGTGGTATTGTGGACATTGGTATTGTGAACATTGGTACTGTAAACATTGGTATTGTGAACAATGGTATTGCGAACTGTGGTATATCAGTGCTAAAGATTCTCCCAACCAAAAATAATACTATAAAAAATTATCACTTCACAGTGTTATTTTCATATTTTGAAAATTATTATGTTTTAACTTGGCATTTGGATATTATTGATTGTTGATTGTCATTTCCATGGTTTTTCCTTTCTTACATTGGCATTCTATTTTGAAAGAGGACAGTTAGCTTTACATACTAGTACTATTCCATATGTACTAACGTCTCTTTAGCCGGGGGCGCTACATCTTTAATGGATGCAGGTGGTTCATCAGTGGGTAGCTTTGGTCCTCGTTAGCAGTCGCTCTCTATTCAGCATGTTTTGGTGAGCCCTACTCTATTCCGGGCCTGATGTCATTTGAGTTGTACATTGTGTTTTGAGGTATAGCCGGGGCCTTGTTGCCGGTACTTCCATATTACTCTTGTTTTGTACTTAGAGGCTCCGTAGACAGGTTGTGGGTGGTAGTCAAATGTTTGAATTGAACTAGAAATGTTGGTATTTGGCAAAACATATTTTTTATTATATCTATAAACTTGTAATATTTTGGAAATCATGAATGAAGCTGCTAATGGAAATGAAATGGGAGTTGTTAATGAAATCTTTTCAGTGTTTGATTAATGGAGTACATCTCCTCTTTATTCATGGATGAGTTTGGTTAGAAGAAAATCTAACAGGCTTGCTCGGCCGGGTTCACTCGGTTGAGCGCCGGTCGCGCTCCCCGAGTTTGGGACGTGACAATAGGGATCACACAACCTCAGAACAACCCGCAGGAGATACTCCATCTTCTTAGCCTCAAACCGGCATCTCACTATGACGCCCTCATGGTCGCAACCATTATGCAATCTCTAAATCCTCTCGAGTTGAACTCATCATCAAGACATAAGAATTTACTTCATTCCAACAAAACACTAGCACATCACTCTAATATCAGTACACCTTTAGTAGCCTGTTGCAATAGCCTTACTGCATTTCAACACTACTACAAACACATTAACACTTGCCCCCACCCTCAGGAGATCCAATATTCCATTCCATAGCTATTATTCCACACATTATACCAAATCCCAGAATCCATAAGAACCTGGGAATAGTGTTGCATACCCACAATCCTTGGACAGAAGACAAAAAGACACATATATTTGACTCCTTTCATCGAAGGTCACCATAGACTTGCTCCCAAATAGTAGCTTCTCTCTTCACTGTACTGTCACAACTCACAAGAATCTGAGAGCAACTTACAGGAAGGAAGGAAACACAATGCTGCAGATCATAGTCTATTGAAACAAATACCTGAGACCCCTTATTTCTAACTTGTTTGTCGAATTTTCCAGGTACAAAGGGTAGGCCTAGATCATTGGTGATTTCTCAATGTATGGTATCAGTACTTCAGGAGCTCATTCTGTTGAAATTTTACCAATCATCCTGGGAATGCAAAATTCAACATGCCATTTTGGGTCACATAAGACATTCAGACATGCTTGTCATGTCTACAGGCAAACCTAGTTTCCTAATATGGCATAATAACCAGCAGGCTACAGGCAATTAAATACAGTGTATTCTGCCAACCGAACAACCAACTGGACACAACTAGGGGTACAAACCTAGCTGTCCTATTTTTCTTTATTGGCGGGAACCATACACAACTTATGGAACCATACACCACACTTACAAGTTCCCAAACAATGGATAAACTGGACAGATCTAGGGGCTCAAACCTAAATGATCAGTTTGTTAAGTTTACTATTATCCTCCGGGTGCAGAGAGGTACACACATACAAGCGCAAATGTTGTATATGGAGTGCACTAATCTCTAGATCCCATCAGCTTTACCTGATTAAATTTTTCTCCCCTGGATGAAGACAACAATTAATCACCACCCAATGCTAAGCATATTAATGCACTGGCTTCACACAAGAAATACCACATGCACAACATCTTGTATCAGCTTCAAACAGAGACAACATGCTTCTTCAATACCAGGCTCCTTTTTGATGGCTATCTTCAACTTAGTCATTGATAAAACTATTTTGAAGATAGTCTTATTCATAGGATGGATGTACCTACATGTTATATGTAGGATCTATTACCTAGATACTGTACAACCCATCAAGACAGAAATCAAGCACCCATAGTTCTTTTCACATCCAAAGCAAAAATCTTCTCGTCACATCCAAATCATCTAAGCCTAGTCCTTAGTTACATAATACTCATCATATAGCTATCCAACCACTCATTGAACCATCATTCCCACTCCTAGAGACTCTACCAGGCATATAAGTCCAAAAGCACATACTCACACAACTAAAACTAGCGAGCCCAAGCTGCGGTCTAAACTTAGCCTCAAGTCCTCCAGATTAGCCCATCACCAAAACATAGAAACACATCTCCCACCTCATCTAGGACATTACAAGCCGTTGATGCACAACTGATACCGAGTGCTCAACTTAACGTACGAGTGGGTAGAAGGAATTTAAAGAAATACGCTTCGAGCTGAATCAATGTCGCACGATAAGGAAAGAAAGATGAAATTTGTTTCTATGTGCCCTGTAGCCTCTCAAAGATAAGTATGGACGTCATCATATCGATTCTCAAGACTCTGCTAGACACTTGTTCATGACTCGTAGAACCTATGAACGTAGAGCTCTGATACCAACTTGTCATGACCCAAAATCCACCTAGTCGTGATGACGCCTAACCCAATCCTCTAGGTAATCCAAGCAACAACCAACACAACTCTAATGAAAATACTAAGAAATTAATAAGTTAAATAACTGAATTTCCATACAATAACTCAAGGATTGTAGTACGAGTCATGAGCCACTAAGACTTAGATTTACAAGATGGTATGGAAATAAATACAAAATCTTTTTGGAATGGACATAAACAGAATTCGAATCTAAAACTACCAAGGATAAATAGTAGATATATCCTGAAAACATGTACATCTTCGGTGCCAGCTCCCGTCATCCACGGCATCACAACTCCAAGATATGCACGCAAGTTGCAGAAGTGTAGTATGAGTACAACCGACCCCATGCACTCAACATGTATCATAACTAACCTAGGTAAGGTAATTGAAGCAAGAATTATAAATGATAATCTCAAATCACTTGTACAATTCATAAACTCCAACAAGTGCGAAATTTTATGATCCAATCATGAAGTCAAAGATAAAATCACATTGGTACACATAATTTTCTTAACGTACTCTTCTCGATCAACAATCCAGCATATAAGGAAGATATGCAAAAAAATCAAGTAAACGGCCTAGAAAATTGCAAGTAAAGATGAAATGCAGTAACACAATATCAATCTGTTGCGGCGCACAACCCGATCCAAAAAGAAATCACAATAACAACTCTAAGGCCCATATCATAATCTGAATAACTGAACCAAACCACTAATCAGCCTTCCCAAGGCCCACATCTACCAGAAACCCGACGATTTCTCACAATCCGTTTGCACACCATTAAGAAAAAATATGAGAGGGTGACCCTATGGGGATGGATCTATATCCACATGCTGTACGGATAATCAAGTGCTGCACGGCCAACTCAAATGCCAATAATATCAACATCTCGGATTCGCACAGATAACTCACGTGTTGCACGGTCAACTCACGTACCATTAATATCAACCCACCCGGCGTGGTCACATGCTCAATATCATAATCCACCCGGCATGGTCATATGCTCAATATCACAATCCGCCCGCCTTGGTCACAGGCTCAATATTACAATCCGCCCGACATGGGTATATGCTCAGTATCACAATCCGTCTGGTGATGGTCACAAGCTACCAGTCTAATTCATCACACAAAAAGCAGATATACAAGAATACATGTATATGTTCAATGAATATCGTATTTCATACTCCTGGACTGGTATAAGTGACATGTTAGGGGTCGTTTGGTATGAGGGATAAGGTGGGATGAGATATGGGATTAAATTTATACCGCCAACCAAATACGATATAAATTTAGTCCCAGACTTAATCTATGATATCCCATCTTATCCCACTTTATCCCATCAAACTTGGAATTATTTTATCCCACCTCCTATGTGGGATAATTTAGTCCAGGGATTACAATCCTAGGATTATAATTTGAATTTTTTTTAGTAAATTATTACAGCCTAAAAAGCATAAAGAAATTAATTACAAAAACGGATGGTCAAAATTGATCTTCAACAGACTTGCATTGATTGGTTCACCTAGTATATTGTGTTAGGTGCCATCATGAACCGGTAAAATTTAGATCGTAACAAGTTGGAGTTCTTGTATGTTGATTTTCTTGTTTGGAAATAAAATAGTGCTGGATTCTTGCTGTTTGTATATGCTCTTTTCTTTGGTGGGTTGTGCTGCTATAATATTGCCTGCCAGTTTTTAATCTAAAATACCAACCAACTACCAATGCGAGTTAGTCACTTTTCTAATAAAATATTATCCAGAAGAATAAACATACTGATTGTATCAGTTGATTCATCAAAAACAAATCCCAAATTTCTCCATTAAATAGATTGATTCGGCCGGTTACAAAAAATAATATTTCAAAATTATATGTACATTGGCAGTGTCGGTCAGTTTTTGAAAACTTAATTTTTTTTTATTTTTGAAAGTGATCGAGTGTGGTCGGTTTTAGAAATTAAAAAGTTTTTTGTCTAGAAAACTAACCAACACAGTCGGTTATTTATTTTATTTTTTCGTCGCCTATCAGAAAAAAAATATAAAATTCAATTATGTTTACTTGCTGCTTCGGCCACTAAAAACCAACCACGCACCGGTCGGTTTTGTGTACAGAACAACAATTTTCCTACCTTACCATTTTGGTCCGCTTTCGGCTTCGATCAGCTTTGGTCCGATTTTTAGTAGTGAATGCCACGCCTAATCCTATGTATTCTCAAATCGAGATTTTTTGTTTAAAACAAGACAAGAGGGTTAGCACATGATTTTTAGGAGATTTTTACCTAATAATCAGTACCAACAATTGAGTTATGTTTTCAATACAAATTTGAGCTATCGGACATTCACTAACATGAGTTTTAACATATAATTTTCAAGAACACCCAGTTTTGAGTTGTTAAAGGTAATTTTCCTTACCCCACTATGTTATTAATACAATATTATGGTAATAAATAGTGACTTTATGATTGGGTTGGATATTATAAAAGAAATTGAAAAAACCTTGGTCCTCCAATTATGTACGATTAAAATTGGGGGCAATATTTTCCCTGATTCCCCAATAACGAACAAGAGGAAAGCACAGTTCGACGCGACTATAAGAAATGCCGAAGGACTCCTCATATCGGAACCCGAGAGGAGTGAACGATGTACCTGGAATCGAACACGGTAAAATAACGGACCAAGGCTAAGTAAAGTTTCTAGACCACGCGAAACGCGGGGGACAGTTTTGCATGACAAGTAGGGAGTCATAATATCCGCCCTCAATCGGATATTACAATGAGAATCCTATCCGATATCAATTGCGGATCGACATTAACCGGAAAAGAAATCTTTTACCTTATTTAGATTTGTACTAGGACTGAAATTTCCTACTATATAATGGAGGAAGTTTCTTTTATTTTTACATGATGTTGACACGGAAATCAAAGTAATAAAAATTTATTTTTTCTTCTACCTATTATTCAAGGTGTTCTCCAGTTATTCTCTTCTTTATTCGTAACTGAGCTTGTATCAAGGGTCCAATCGAGGACGGATTTCATTGTTCAACCTAAGATCATGCTTGATTATCACATTGCAATTGGTTTGATCTTTCATTTTATCTATAACTTAATTACTTATTGTTCTTAGATCATTCGTATTAAATTGAATCACATATCCTTTAAACCGTGTACATATTTAATAATATTCGTTTTTAGGGTAAACAGTTTAGCGCCCACTGTGGGGCTAAAAATAATAGTGGTGGTTTGATACGATTCTCCATAACACACCCTATTTTACGCTTGTTCTTTGATGTTTTGATTCCAGGTTAGCCTAAAGATGTCAAATTCTTAGTCTACTTACTTGGGCGTTGACGCTGAGTCAGGCCATCACGTCGAGAACAATAACGTGATACCTAGAAATGATGTGCCCCCTGTTGATCCAAGTGGTGTCCCAGCTGCCCACTTTGTCAATGCTGACTCTCAGGCCGCCATGAACATCAATCTACTGACTGATCCTGAAAATAGTGTTCGCAGGGGACCCCGACCAGTGGCTCGGGAGGAGCTTGAAGGTGAAGGTGATGGGGTGAGCCTGCGATGATTTTCGAAATGTTGTAGGCTTTGCAGGCGGCGATAGTGCAATTACAAAACCAGATCCACGCCCCTAACAGGGTTGGGATCGAGCAGTCTCGGGAAAATACTCAAACCGATGAACAAATTGCCATGGAACCGGGTGAGTTCGGACCAGGGGAATCTTCCGATGTGATGAAGATGCTCGAAGCATTGACCAAACGGGTGGAGTCTGGCGAGAAAAAGATAGAGGCCAATGAAAAAAAGATGGAAACGTATAACTCAATGATCGATCAGATCCCTAGAGTGCCGCCGACATTGAAGGGGCCAGATTCCAAAAAATTCATCCAGAAACCTATCCCTCAGAGCGCGGCACTGAAGCCGATCCCGAAGAGGTTTCGAATGCCCGACACTCCCAAGTATAATGGGACCACAGATCCAAATGAGCATGTAACCTCCTCTACATGCGCAATCAAAGGGAATGACCTGGAAGACGACGAAATTGAATCGGTGCTACTAAAAATATTTGGGGAAACCTTGTCCAAGGGAGCAATGATATGGTATCACAACTTGCCTCCAAATTCCCTTTGACTCGTTTGCCATGTTGGCAGATGCTTTCGCAAAGGCCCATGCCGGTGCCATCAAGGTGGAGACGAGGAAGTCAGACTTTTAAAGGTAAAGCAGAGGGATAACGAGATGCTTAGAGAGTCCGTGTCGAGGTTCTAAATGGAACGAATGGGTTGTGCTCCTTCTCGTCCCCTACCTCTACCTCTACCCCGGCCCCTAACAACACCGACTCTGGGGGCAGCATCGTCGGTAACTGTAGCTCGTGTCCTCACCATTTGTGAGAGAATAGAATGACAAAGGTTCAAACTCCGAGATCAATAAACTCACACGATAGGAATAAAAGAAGTGAAACTGTCCTAATAGTACTGTAGCCTCTCGAAAATAAGTACAGACGTCTCCGTACCGATCCTCAAGACTCTACTAAACTCACTTATGACTCGTAGCACCTATATACCTAGAGCTCTGATACCAACTTGTAACGACCCCAGTTTCCCTTTGTAGGATGTTGTGATGGCACCTAGTCTCTACGACAAGGTAAGCCTAACACTTACTGAATTAATAAAAATGTTCAACCATCAATTGATAAATAGAAAATAGAAATCTTTATACACAACTTCAATCCCAAAACCGGTAGTACAAGTCATAAGCTCTACTGAGTTTGCTAGAAAATCTCTAAATGCAACTGTTCGGAATAGAATTAAACAGTACAAGTAAAATATCAGAGGTGACTCCGAAGCTTGCGAATGCGATGGTAGGTTTACCTTGAGTCTCCACCGCAATGTTCGACTAGCTAGCTAATAATCAACAATAATTGAGGCACCTGGATCTGCACAAAAATTGTGCAAAAGTGTAGTATTACACCACGGCGGTACCCAATAAGTATCAAGACTAACCTCGGTGGAGTAGTGACGCGGGACAGTCAAGCCACCTATCGGACTAAACAACCTGAACAAGTGTGAAGGTGAACTAAAAGAGAAACAATATTAATATAAAGCTAAGAAGGATAAGGAATACAAAACAATACTTGCAATGATACACTGGTAACATCAATATTTAACAGAAAAAAGTCAGGTACCAATGTTGTAGAGTAAGTTGATCACAGTCGAAGTACGGTGAAACCAAATAAAGGAAAACCAGCAACTATTCAATAAGAACAATCGCTTTCACACCAGATCTGTTCAAGCATTTCCACGAGGTACCAAACCTCATAATCACAGCTCACGGGTCCCAATTCATGAACCCTTATCACTTGGCATCTTGTGCCCACATTACAACTCATAACCGCACTGACGACTTACATGCCAATAGACAATCCTCACACAGAAGGCAAGTAGATAAGAGTACGTGTGATGGTCAATGACGTCATGATTCATCTACTAAAACATATATGGGTGATTTAACTACGTGTATGCTTGTGCAAGTGTTCTACCACAATTCAAGTCAACAAATAAGAGTAGAGACAATGAATGGCACGTAAGAAACAATCACCATGCAATGTACAGTGTAATAAAGGCAAAACCTTT
Organism: Nicotiana otophora; assembly: GCA_000715115.1. Classification (NCBI taxonomy): domain Eukaryota; kingdom Viridiplantae; phylum Streptophyta; class Magnoliopsida; order Solanales; family Solanaceae; genus Nicotiana; species Nicotiana otophora. The sequence goes on along the minus strand of AWOL01S0336062.1, from coordinate 426 downwards.
GGACAAAATATAAAATTGACCGGTCGATTGAAATTAATTGTATTTGCTACCCAAAAAAAATGTAATTTTTGTACATAATAAGCATATAAACAAAAAATATACATTATGTCAGCTATTATTTTTGGGAGTGGTGAAAAATATATATTCCTCAAAACTTTTCTTGTAAAATAATGGTCTCACTTTCTCACAAAATGGACAAAGAAAGAGATATCGAGAAAAAAACCCACTACTTTCTTTTGCTGAAGTATATTAATTTGGTAGCAAATTGTAATAGTAAATGGTGAGGGAGGGTAACCACAATTAATGTGGGGTAAAGAATTTTCATAATTCGACAGTCAAATAATGTCTGTCACACCAAAGAATTTTCTATTATTTTGTCACTTCAATTTCATCAAAGAATTTTCTATTATTTTGTCACTTCAATTT
>AWOL01S0336049.1:0-10489 GCA_000715115.1 Nicotiana otophora | reverse complement strand
GAGTAGAAAGCTACAAAAACTTTAATCTCAAACTGGAGTAGAAAATTCAAAGATTTTAATTTCCAAAACGGGAGTAAAAAATTGCTAGGATTTTAGTCTCATAAAACAGAAAGTAAGNTCATAAAACAGAAAGTAAAATGAATACAGAATATAAAAAAATTAAATTCCTTAAGCTTGTTAGTATTTGTATTCAAAAATATAATTTCTGCAAAATAAAACGAAACCAGAAACCAAAGACAGAAATAGAATCAAATGAATAACGTTCCGAGCCCAATAAAAAACTATGTTTCCTTAAGGAATTTAATCCCCTCACTATTGCCCAAGATTGTTGGATTAATTCCTCCCAGGATAGAACGGAAGAACTATTTTGTAATACCGATAATGAAAATTACAGAACTTCGTTGAACTCAACAAACAGCAATAAATCACACCGATGCTTACATTTTTTTCTTTTGGAAAAAAAATGAAGAAGAGAGAGGGGAGAGTATGCAGATTCCGTTCAACAGAAAGTAAGGCCAAACCTCTGAATTTATAGCCAAACAGTCTGGGTTGAATAGGTGCGAAGTACCTGTTCACATGAGGTACCATTTCGGCAGAAATCATTTCTGTTTGGTCGTGAATTTTAAATTAAAAAATGACCATTAGGCGTTAGGAAATTATCTGTGAAGCCAAAACCGAGCGACGACGGCGCGAGGCACCACTTCTTCTCAAACTCTTTAAGAGGTAGAAGATGTACTTCTCTATATAAGCACAAAGATTTTCTTTCCTTTTTCCATGAGAGACAAAGTGCATTAGTAAATGAAACTACTTCAAACATTTCGTTTCCCTCCAAATCGTTTCCCTTCATTTCTCATTCACACCTCTTATCTAATTAAATAAAACCCAACAAGTCACACACACTCACAAATTCACCAAAACAGATCTAGAATATTAAAAAGTTCTATCTATTAAATTCTTGTTAAGCATTACCAATAAAGTACTAACTATAACAAACAAACAAAAATATAAGAACCCAACAACACTAACTTTAGAAAGTGAAACAAAAGTATATTTAGTCCTTTCTGTTTCCTACCCGGTATTTAATATCTATATTTAACTTCGATTATATCTAGATTTGTGTTGTAATATCCTCATTGAAAATAAAGAACTCACTAAGAAAGATGGCTTCATACCCAAGATTAAAACTTGAGACCTTTCGTTNAAACTTGAGACCTTTGGTCAAGGTAAAAATTATATTTACCACTTCAAAGAATTCTTGTTGACCCTCGTCTCATTTTAAGCAATCTAAAGGGCCGACATATGAAAAAAGTAAAATAAAAAGAAAAGAAAAAAAATAAAACAAGACCAAATGCCATTTCATTGGATTCTTCATTATTGTGGCATGAATCTTGGGAAAATGGATTGCCCTAAGTCACATCTCTACTCAGAAACATTCTTTCCCTTTATACTTTTTACTTTATCTCCAAGTCTTTGTCTTTTGCAAAAAAAATTATATATTATATATAGGGGCGCAAACGGGCGGGTCAGGTCGGATATGAGCGGTTTGAAAACGAGTAATACAAAAACGAATAAATTATCCGATCCGATTCATATTTAATACGGATAAAAAACGGGTTAACCGGCGGATAATATGGATGTACGTATTATCTATGATTTCATGAATATGATCACATTTGGGAGAATTAGTCTTCCAAACTTGAGGAACCCCAATTTGAGGCTTTACAAATGTAAAAGTTAAATCCATTAGTTATCAATTTTCTAAGTGGATAATATAGTTCTTATCCATATTTGATCCGTTTTTAAAAAATTCATTATCCAACTTTTTTTTTAATGAATAATATGAATGAATAACTGTTTTCTTTTAACTATTTTGTCGCCGCTAATTATGTACAATGCAACTACAACCAAAATTTGAAAATAATAACAATAGAAGTAGTAGTAGCTAAAAGCTATTCCTTTGCCGTTACGATGCGATACCTGACTGTATAATTATTTTTACATCCTTAGTACATGCAACAAACTCTAATTTTGTATTAGCTGAATACAATGATTTTTCGAGAACGTTAGCCAAGCCAACAAAAAAGAACAAGGATTAATTGTTAATTTGTAAATGACCTTATTAAAATAATAATACCCTCCTACTTAATATAATGTGAAAAATAATACTCCTACTATAAAAGAAAAAGGGAACCACCTGCAGGACAATAGCCTAAATTCACGCGCTTTGATTTTAGAAAGCGGCAAAGGGAGGGAATAGGTTCGGAACTAGGCTCGGAAACTTGTAGCTTTTCTAATAACTCTATGCATAAAAATCATAGTAAAGCTATTGCTTTTGTAGTTCATTCATGTGAGAGAATAAAAAAAGCAGAATTTGGCCAGCACCAAAGCTATACACTACCAGCTTGTAGTGTACAAAGTCTATAGTAACTTTGGTGAAGAATTTATACTTTTTTTCTGTTTCTGTGTATTTATATAGGCATGTATCTGTTCCATTTCTGAGCTTTCAGGTTTCATTTCCAAAAGAATTTAGAGGGGCTGGTTTCTCTTGCTTCTTTTAAGGGTTGAGAATTTTGATGTTAGAGGGCGTGGTTTCAAATTTGTTTCCATAAAAGGCATTACATTTTGGGTTTTTTCTCAAAAAGAATTATCTGGGGTTTGTTGGAAATTTGAGAATTTTGATGTTGGAGGGCTTGCTAGCAATATTTTTCCAATAAATATCCAATCTTGAGGATTTTAGTGCTGTGTTTGAATCTTCACATTTGGGTTTTTCTCTCAAACAGAATTATCTGGGGTTGCTGGAAACTTGAGAATTTTGATGTTGGAGGGTTTGGTTTCAAATTTGTTGTGATAAAAAAATCCGTTCTTTAACGGTTTTTTTCCACATATTTAAACAAGAATGGCTGCTGATGGTGCATTGGCTTTCTCTGTGGCGTCTGTGGTGGAGGATGTTCTTCAGCAACATGGAAACAGATCAAGAAGTCTTGATTTGGATGCCCGTCGAGCTGAGGAAGCAGGTAACTTTTTATTGATCCTTTGTGTGCTAATTGCCAATTTGCAATTTTGTCCATTTTGAGTCTTGCATTTGTGTTCATTGAAGTGTTTTGCCGGTGGCGGAACCAGAAATTGTAACAAGGGAAGAATCATAGAGTGTCACAACTCGGATTTGAACCTATGACCTAAAGCATATTTTGAACTACCTTTATTAGTACACTAGATGTTTTCCTTGTGTCAAGGAGATTCAGCAATTTATAGATAATCATAATAAATCTTCTTACCTGTATGTACAGTGTAATTTTCTAGCGAAGAGATCATATAGCTCCATCCTGTTCAGGGGCGGAGCTGGCCTTCAACATACGGGTTTGACTATGACCTAACCCAATAACTTTGGTCCAAACTCTATATTTATCTTAAGAAATTCATTTAATATGTACAAATTATTAATTTAGAACCCACTAACTTAGAAGGGCTATAATTTTGTACCCATAAGCTTCAATTGGGAGATTCATTGTTTCTGGCATGTTTATGTACTCCAGCAGCTCATTCTTGAATAGATTAAGAGAAGCCTAGATTTGAAACTCATTTACTGTTGCTGATGTTGCAGACCTAAAATAAATAAAAAAGTGTCTAATATTTAAAGCTTTAAGCTTTAGACGAAATGGTTTGCACAATCAGGGGCGGAGATAGAAGCCAGTATACGGGTTCGGCCGAACCCAGTAGCTTTTGCGCAAACAGTGTATTTGTATTAACTGCTAAAACATTCACTATATATGTATACATATTAATTTTGGAATTCAGTTATTTGTACTTGAAATTGTCGTTCTAAAATCCAGAACCCATAAAGTTGAAGTCCTGGCTCCGCCTCTATGCACAATGACATAATTCAGCAGCCTACACTGTAATGTTCAATGAGGCATTATTCTCACCTAAGTTGCTCCGACACGGCAGTTTAGGTGCCGCACCCGTGTCGACACCACACTAGTGTGGGTGTGGGTATGGGATCCGTACCAGATTTGGTCAAACAATTTTGGGTACTTTGACCACGACAGACGGAAAAATTCGAGACAAGATACAATTTAATTCCCGAAATCAGAATCAAAACTAGGGTAAAATTTGAAGAAAATAGCATACCTTGTCTATGAAATCAATCATTTCTTATCTACAACTTGAGAATAAAAAAGAAATCCACACTTTACAAGCTATATTCCACAAAGTTTCTCATAATTTAGAGATAATTTTGATATTATTATTTATTTGAATTATTTTTACCTGGATCCCCGCACCCGTATTCGTACTAGGATCCGTATCCCTGAATCCTAAAATTTACATCTTGAAGGCTCCGACATCTAGATCCGCACCCGTGTCCGAGCAACTTAGATTCTGACTACCTTTTTTCCTGCTATATGAGGAATGACATCAAATGAACTTATCTTTGATTTGTAGCAACAAGGAGGTATGAAGCAGCAGCGTGGCTGAGAAAGGTGGTTGGCGTTGTGGGAGCAAAAGATTTGCCAGCTGAGCCTTCCGAGGAAGACTTCAGGCTTGGCTTAAGGAGTGGAATAATTCTTTGCAATGTGCTTAATAAAATTCAGCCTGGAGCTGTGCCCAAGGTAAAAACTTCACAATGTCCTGTTTGTTGGAATTGAATTGTTATCTTTTCAACCTTCAAAACATTGACCTTGATCAACAACTGCAGGTTGTTGAAAGTCCGGTTGACTCTGCGCTACTTCCTGATGGAGCAGCCTTGTCTGCATACCAGTATTTTGAGAACGTCCGTAACTTTTTGGTTGCTGCGCAAGATATGGGGATTCCTTCTTTTGAGGCATCTGATCTTGAACAGGTAAGTGCAGTGCCTTTATGTGAGCCAACATAATCTATAACTTATAGTGTTGCAAGGTTTGTTACCTGTTTCATAATATTTCAATTTCAATATATCTCATAGAAGTTTAAGGGTTTGGCCTAGTCCTTAATGAAATGGGAGGAGAACTATGAGGTCCGGTTCAAGTCCCAACGGAAGCAAAAAATATAAGATGATATCTTCCCATAAGCCTAAACCTTAGTAGGCAGAGTTATGTGGTATCTGTGCTGGTGAGAGATAGCAGGTACCCGGTGAAATAGTCAAGGTGTGCGCAAGTTGGGCCAGACACCACCGTAGTGTTGCATTATCATTCTCACGACTGTGAACTGGATTTGCTGCTTAATATGGAGTGTCACTGATGAAGCCACATTTTTTTATGATTATCAGGGCGGAAAATCGTCCAGGGTTGTCAACTGTGTTTTGGGAATTAAAGACTACAGCGAATGGAAGCAAACAGGTGGCACTGGAGTCTGGAAATTCGGTGGAAATGTAAAGTCCACAACATCAACAAAACAATTTGTGCGCAAAAATTCTGAGCCATTCTCTAGTTCTCTGTCAAGGAGTATGTCAAAAAATGAGAAATTTACTGAAAGTAACAAAATGGTAGGTAGACTTGGCTTGACAACATGCATTATCAATATCGTAACCAAGGCATGATTCATTAATTAAAGCTTCCGTTTTACAGCCCAACTCTTCCTTAAGCAACCTTGTTCGTGCAATTCTGATTGATAAGAAGCCTGAAGAAGTTCCTAATGTAAGTTGGAATGCAGTAAATTTCTTGCAGTCAATTTTTTTCTTATAGATTTTGCAGTTGCAAAAGAAACTCTATTCAAAGCCTCAGTTTTCCTGCTCCTGCATATTTTCAAGTAGTTACTTTTGTATGTATTTGACTTTTGGCCGAAGTAGAGAGAGGAACCAAATGACAATGTGAACTTAAAACTAATAGTGGAGGGGTAAACTTTTGTCAAGTGATTTGTCACTATATCACATTGTATGTTTGGCTTCGTTGTTCTAAGATACAGCCATTTTTATTCTTGCTACAGCTTATGGAGTCAGTGTTGAATAAGGTTGTTGAGGAGTTCGAGCAGCGAATTGCAACCCAAATTCAACCGGTAATTTTAAATAAGTTCTACTTCTGAGCTCAATTGATCATTTATACGTAGCTTAAATCTTTACTTAGAAGTCAAAATTGATTGTGTTGTCTTTGTCTCTCTTCTTTTTCTTTTTTTCCACCGTACTTGCATAAACACCTTTTTGTTGGAAGATGCCTTTTGACTATATCTCGTGCTCTACCAAAATAGAACATAGAATATCGTTTCCACTTTCTTGAATCTATTTGTACCCTTTATCTTCTTCTCTGACGCCGCATTTGGACATCCTTCGATCAGAACAAAGCAACTCCAAAGGATTCAAGCGTTTCCTGTGGTAACAGATTCCTTCAGAAACATACTTCTGCCGGCACAAAGGTAATGCCTCTAACTTTTGTTAATCACTAGTTCATCAACCATAAAGGCATAATTTCATGTAAACTAGAGGATCACTCATACTTGTTCGCTTTCTCTTTCTCAATTAGCTTGACCAAAGAAATGTTGCACTAGTGAAAGAAGAGAATCGCATCACTGATGAGGAACTTAAAAAAAGATATGTGAAGCAGAACACAATTGTTGACCAACAGGAAAGAGACGTCAAGGTAAGAAGTTAAGCTTGACCAGGCATGAACAGACTCTCCGATATGGAACTTTTCAAAACCTATATTTTGCTATCAATAATGTTCCACTGCAGGACCTGAAACAAACTCTTTTGACTACAAAAGCGGGTATGCAGTTCATGCAAATGAAGTTTCATGAGGAGATACACAATATTGGTAGGATTATTGCACCTAACAAATTATTGCTCCTTTTTTTCCTTTCTTTTCTGTGGAAATTCCTTCAGATGAATTTTTTTTCCACTGATAAAATCCCTGCATTATAGGCATGCACATACACAGCCTAGCACACGCAGCTTCCAGTTATCATAGAGTTCTTGAAGAAAATCGCAGGCTTTACAATCAAGTCCAGGACCTTAAAGGTATCTTTCTTGTGAAGACCCTCTGAGTCTGTCTTCATCACCTATCCGAGTTTTGAATGAGACGATCATTTCTTTGTGCTTGATTCAGGAAGCATAAGAGTTTACTGTCGAGTAAGACCATTTTTGCCCGGGCAAGCAAGTTATATTAGTAATGTGGATCATATAGAAGATGGTAGCATTACAATAAGTGTTCCATCAAAGAACGGGAAAGGACGCAAGTCTTTCAATTTCAATAAAGTATTCGGACCGTCCGCAACTCAAGGTTGGTTAGACCATTCGTAAAATTGGCATGTATACTTTGACTTTAGCATCTCTTAGCTCTCTTCATGGCTTATTTTCTTCTATATTTTTGGGTGTTCACCTTTTATTTTTCTCTATTTCTTTTTGTGTGGCAGGAGAGGTGTTTTCAGACACTCAACAACTGATTAGATCAGTGTTGGATGGGTACAATGTGTGCATTTTTGCTTATGGTCAAACTGGATCAGGAAAAACCTTCACAATGGTTAGACAAAAAGAAATTCATATATACAACTATAATCATATTTTCCCTCTTTTATGTGCTAAGAAGTTGTATATTTATATTCAGACTGGGCCTAAGGATCTTACCGAACAAAGCCGAGGGGTAAACTACAGGGCATTAGGCGATTTATTCCTTCTTGCAGAGCAAAGAAAGGACACCTTCTTCTATGAAGTGTCTGTACAAATGATTGAGATATATAACGAGCAAGTTAGGGATCTCCTTGTTTCTGATGGTGTGCACAAAAGATATCCTTCCCAGTTTCTTTGACTTACATTCTTATGATCTTTGAAGCTATTCCCAACTTGACTATCGTAAATATCTAAACTCAAGGACATTCTGATGTTGAGTTCCCAAATATAGAAATTTCTCAATGCTTATGCTAAGCAATATAATTACTATTAGTACCAGTGGCGGAGTCAGGATTTTCATCAAGGGGATTCAACATATAATATATGCACATAAATTTTCACACGGAAAAGCCGAGGAGATTCAATATATAATATATATGCATAAAGTAAATATTTTTACCTAGAAACACAGTGTAATTTTCCGGTGAAGGAGTGTCAGTTGGTTAAACGTGGCTCCGCCACTCAGTACTCACTCTCAAGCCCATGTTCATGCTTAAACACTTCCTGTCTTCCTTAACCTATTATTACATTAGAAATTCGTAATGCTTCTCAAGGACTAACAGTACCTGATGCAAGCCTGGTTCGCGTGACTTCAACTTCCGATGTCATTCATTTAATGAATCTTGGACAAAGGAATCGTGCAGTGGGTGCAACAGCACTTAATGACCGCAGTAGCCGCTCCCACAGGTGTGAATGGATATCCCACCTTTCTTTGTTTACTTTCTAGTGCTTTATAAAATTTTCAGTGGAAATGATAACTTTTGTCTTGATTTGGACCTGCAGTTGCCTGACAGTTCATGTCCAAGGAAGAGACTTGACTTCTGGAGCTATTCTTCGTGGTTGTATGCATTTGGTTGATCTTGCTGGAAGTGAAAGAGTAGACAAATCTGAAGTAACGGGAGATAGACTTAAAGAGGCACAACATATTAACAAGTCTCTTTCAGCTTTAGGTGATGTAATTGCTTCCCTAGCACAAAAGAATGCGCATGTTCCATATCGTAACAGCAAACTTACACAACTACTCCAAGACTCACTAGGTAAGAGCACACGCTAACGGATCAAGCTTGTATCTTCTGAGATCCTCTTATTTCTGTTAAGTAATATATGGTTTTGGTATGTGATTCTGTTTTAGGTGGACAAGCTAAAACATTGATGTTTGTTCACATAAGTCCTGAACCTGATGCCATAGGAGAAACAATTAGCACCCTTAAGTTTGCAGAACGTGTTTCTACTGTTGAACTCGGTGCTGCCCGAGTAAATAAAGACACTACAGATGTCAAAGAGCTCAAAGAACAGGTATAACATTTCGCTTCCCCCCTTCCCACATTATTTCCTTCTTTCTTATTAAAGCACGAGTTCTTAATCTATGTATATATATATATGCTCAAATATTATTACCTTTTTATCAGGTTGCTACTCTTAAAGCTGCCTTGGCGAGAAAAGAAACGGAACCGGTCTCCATACATCATAAGGTAACAAGCAGTCCATATGGCTTGCAGTCATCACCTTTTCAATCTAATCCACAGGGGAAAGAAATGTTGACCGATTCAAACATTCAGAGGAGACCAATGGAGGATGTAGGCAACAGAGAGGTAAAATCTCTACGACTTAGTTGATTTCAGTCATTAAGAGACCAAAATGCAGACGCCTTCCTGTTTAGCAAATGAATATTTTACTGAAGTCTAGTACACTAATAGTACACTACAAACATTTAGTGGTGTTTTTGCTAATAGTTAAATAAATACTCCCTCTGTTCCAGTTTATGTGAACCTTTTGCTTTCAAGAGTTAATTTGAAGCTAAATTCGATTAGATTAATTCAATATTTTGAAGTTAAATTTAGATATTCAAAAACTATATGGAAAGTACTATAAGTTGCAATTCTTCCGGTGCCAATATGATGAAAATATGCATTCAAAATGTTGGTCCAGTTTACATAGTTTGCATATCGTTTTAAAAGGTTCACATAAGCTGGAACGGAGGGAGTAGTAAACATGAAAACACAAGGAAATAACACCGTAGCACAACATGAAAATTGCTTTATATCAAAAGAAAAGCACAAGATACCGTTACTAAAGATTCTTATAAGCTTCCACCTTGATACATGCAGTTATCATCGTGTTTGACATTTTCTAATTTGTTTTAATTTACAGGTCTCTAGTAATTCTGCATTCAGACAAAAGAGGCAAAGTTTTGATCTCGATGAGTTACTCGGAAATTCCCCTCCCTGGCCACCCGTTAGCAGCCCTTGTGAAAACTTTGTAGAAGATGACAGAGACATGAGCTCAGGCGAGTGGGTAGACAAGGTCATGGTGAACAAGCAGGACGCTGCACGTGGAGTTGGAAACCTGTTTGGATGGGAATCTGAAAAAGGCAATGTGTCCGACGTACTTTATGAGAAATATCTTTCAGATTCATCTAAAGTATACCAAGAAAAATCAAGTAATCTTTTTCAAATGAGCAACCACTTTGACATCACTACTGCCGAGGATTTAGATGAGTTTGATGCCACTACGAGTGATTCGTCCGAGCCAGATTTGCTTTGGCAATTCAATAATACAAAACTTAACAGTTTTCCCAATGGGAATGGGTCAAAGATACAGAAACCAAATGCTAAGCCAGCAAAGAGCCCAGAATCAAGGTTAGTCCTAGTCTTTTACACTTGGTGGTTTATTTCGTATCTCAATAGTAACAAGCTTGTTAATAGAAAAGAAGGGCGAAATAGCACTATCTTAATGAGTTCAACTTCTATACACTGAGAGCATAAAAGAACATTTACACTATCAAGTGACCTAAAAGATAATTAAAGGTAACTGTCCATTAAAGATGGGATTACTAACGAGGAAAATAAAGTTAATTAGCTGCTACAACAAGTTAAAATATATTGGTAGTGTAAAAGTGTATGCAAGTTAAATCCCTTT
>AWOL01S0336036.1:0-10080 GCA_000715115.1 Nicotiana otophora | reverse complement strand
GTGTCGCACGTCCCTCGGCAGTGTACACGACACTCTGGATCGGGCCGTACGTCCTCAGCAGAAATCGTGCTTAATAATAATAAATACACGATACTTTGATAGTTTATTACAGCTTGTGAAGCTAATTGATAAATTGAAAATCTTTAAAATTTAAAGAATTATTATTCCTGCTTGTTAAGGAATTATTGTTGTTTCTGAAAATGAGACTGATTGATAAATTAGAAATTTATTGGAATTGAAGGAATTTAATTACTTATGTTGGTTCAATAAAATTATTGTTAACTTTGTGAATCACGTTGATATAAATATTTCTATTTTCATGATTATTTAATATTATTGACCCATAGTGAGTGTCAAAGTCAGCCATCTCGTCTCTACCTCTTCGAGATTAGGCTTGATACTTACTGGGTACACATTTTTTTCGTACTCATGCTGCACTTGTTGTACATTTTATTGTGCAGGTACATATATGTCTAGCGGCCTTGTGGGCACAGTGGTGTGGTTAATAATTATGGAGACATAGGCGAGCTGCATTCTGTATTACGATCTGCAGCCAACAGAGTCTCCTTCATAAATATTATATTTTCATGTCTAATTTGTATTCTGGACAGATGCTGTATTTTATTTTTAATTCCTTAGTAAATGCTCATGCACTTTGTGACACCGGATTTTGAGAACGGTTACGAATTGTTTAGAAATTTAGTTGCTAAAAATATTTATCATTTACTCTATGAGTTCTATCCTTGTTATTTCATTAAAGAAATTTTGATTTTAGAAATACTAAATGTGTAATTAAGTGAAGTTTGTATTGTTGGCTTGCCTGACAGCGGTGTCTGGCGCCATCACGACCTTTAGGTGAGATTAGGTCGTGACAATATCAGTAATTGATGTAAAAAGGGAATTTTTTTTACCTTTTTTAGAATTGTACTAGGGGTAAAACTCTCCTACTATATGAAGGAGAAGTTTCTTATTCAATGGAGATACGGCAACACGCATATCAAAGCAATACAAACGTGTTTCTCTACTTTCTAGTTATTGAAAAGTTCTTATTTTAATCATAGTTTTTCATACGCAATTGGCCCCGAATCGAGGGTCCGGTCGAGGGCATAATTGTTATTAAGCTTAAATCTGACCCCGGATTCTACATCACAACTGATTTGGTTATCCACATTACCTTTAATTTATTTATCTAGCATTTTTGATTATTTGTGTTGAATCAATCCACATATCTTTAAAACCGCGTATAAATTCAATTGTTATCCGTTTTAAGGGTAAACAGTTTGGCGCTCACCATGGGGCTAAGGATAATAGTTGTGATTTGATTCAAATTACCATAACACACTTTATTTTACGCTTGTTCTTTAAGTTTTTAGTTTCAGGTTTGCTTAAAGATGTCAAATTCTCAGTATGCTCAGTATACGCATTTGAACATTGATGTTGAATCTGGCCATCATGGCAAAATAACAATATGTTGCCTAGCAATGAGGTTCCCCTTGCTAATCCCAACGGATTCCCAGTTGTCGATTCAATCGACGCCAATTCACAGGTCGTTATCGACGCACATTTGCCAACTGACCCCGAAAATAGCGTTCGTAGAGGCCCCCGACCAACAGTCTGAGAAACGCCTGAAGGTGAAGGTGAAGGTGATGGATAAGTCTGCGGCTTATCTTCGTGTTGTTGCAGACTCAACAAATGGCAATAGCATAACTACATAATCAAGGCCACTCCTTGGTAGGGTCGCGGCCGAACGATCCCGGAAAAACACCCGAAGAAATGAGCAAACCACCGAAAGGTCGGGTAAAGTTGTGCCCAGGGCCAGCCCCAAGATAATAAAAATACTTGAAGCACTATAAAAGCGGGTGGAATCAGACGAAAAGAAAATTGAGGCCAATGACCAAAAAATAGAAACATATAACTCCAGGATCGATCAAATCTCGGGAGCACCCCCGATATTAAAAGGACTGGATTCTAAGAAGTTTATCCAAAAGCCTTTCCCTCCGAGCGTCGCACCAAAGCCGATCCCAAAGAGGTTTCGTATGCCTAATATTCCAAAGTACAACAGAACCACAGATCCAAACGAGCACGTGACCTCCTATACATGTGCCATCAAGGAAAACGCCTTCAAAGATGATGCAATCGAGTTGATTTTGCTAAAACAATCGGCGAAACCCTGTGAAAGGGAGCAATGATATAGTATCACAACTTACTCCCAAATTCTATTGATTCGTTTGCTATGCTTGCAGATGCTTTTGTGAAGGCACATACCGGGGCCATCAAGGTCGCAGCAAAAAAATCGGAGCTTTTTAAAGTTAAGAAAAGGGACAACGAGATGCTCAGGGAGTTCGTATCAAGGTTTAAAATGGAACGAGATGCTCGGTTCTTCTCACTGTTGAATAAAAGGAATAGTTTTTCCTGGACCCCGGAATGCCAACAAGCTTTGGAAGAACTAAAACAGTACTTATCAAGTTCGCCCTTGCTCCACACTCCGAAGGCGGATAAGCAGGTGTACCTTTACTTCGCGATATCCGAGGTGGCGGTAAGTAGAGTTTTAGTCTGGGAAGAGGAAGGTACGCAATTTCCTATTTACTATGTCAGTAGAACTCTAGGCGAGGCCGAAACAAGGTACCCTTACCTGAAAATTTTGGCGCTCGCTTTGCTCAGCACCTCCCTAAAATTAAAACCGTACTTTCAATGTCACCCTATATGTGTCGTAAGATCTTACCAATTGAGGAACATCATGCACAAACCCGAGCTCTCGGGCCGGTTGGCCAAATGGGCCGTCAAAATCAGCAGGTACGATATCTAGTATCGAGTTAGAGCCGCCATCAAATCACAAATTTTGGCAGACTTCGTGACTGACTTTACACCGGCCTTAATACCCAAAGTCAAAGGAAATTATTGTTAACCTCGAGGACTTCATCTGGAATCTAGACCCTTTTTACGGACAGTGCCTCGAACGCAAAGGGGTTGGGCAATCTATTAGAACTGTGAAATTGACTAATAATAAGGCCGAGTATGAGGCCATGGTTGTAGGTATCGAATGGACCCCGCAACACGTGCCCCGAGATTAGAACAGTGAGGCCGATGCTCTAGCTAATTTAGGGTCATCGATTGATACCGATAAGTTCAACTCAGGAACAGTAGTGCAACTCATGAAGTCGGTGATAGAAGAAGGCCACGCCAAAGTAAACTCAACAAGTTTAACTTGGGATTGGAGAAATAAGTACATAGATTACTTGAAGACTATAAAATTGCCCTCGGACCCCAAAGAATTGAGAGCTCTGCGTATGGAGGCTTCCAGATTTAATTTGGCCGAAGGGATTTTATTCTAAAGAACTTTCGACGGCCCACTAGCCATATGTTTGGGGCCGAGAGATACTGAATATGCCTTGAGAGAAGTTCAAGAAGGCACTTACGGGAACCATTCAGGGGAAGAATCTTTGGTTCGGAAATTAATCAGGGTCGGCTATTACTGGACCAAAATGGAAAAGGATGCGAAGGACTTTATACGAAAATGCGACGGCTGCCAGAGACATGCATCGATGATCCATCAACCGGGAGAGCTACTCTATTCGGTCCTGTCCCCATAACCATTTATGAAATGGGGAATGGACATCGTAGGTCCCCTGCCCTGGGCACCTGGTAAGGCTCAAATCATACTATTCATGATCGATTATTTTTCAAATGCGTCGAAGCTAAAGCATTCGAGAAAGTCCGAGAAAAAGAAGTCATTGACTTCATTTGGGACCATATAATATGCTGATTCGGAATACCGTACGAAATCGTTTGCGACAATGGGAAATAATTCATCGGCAGCAAGGTAAATAAGTTCTTCAAAAAACACAAGATTAAGAAGATACTATTAACACCTTACCACCCGAGTGGAAATGGACAAGCAAAATCTACGAACAAGACCATACTGCAAAACCTAAAAAAGAGGTTGACCGACGCCAAAGGAAAATGGAAGAAAATCTTGCCCGAAGTCTTGTGGGCAGTACGACCTCGAAGTCTAGTATCAGAGCCACCCTATTTTCATTGATCTACGGTGCCGAATCTCTAATGCCAGTCGAAGTGGGAAAACCGAGCCTGCAGTTCCAATATGCGACCGAAGAGTCGAATGGCAAGGCCATGATCACGAGCCTGGAACTATTGGATGAAAGGAGTGAGGCCGCCCTAGTCCGGTTGGACTCCGAGAAACAACGTATAGAAAGATACTACAACCAAATAGCCAACCTCCGCCACTTCAAGATCAGGGATTTGGTGTTGAGAAAAGTAGCATTACACACCCGGGACCCGAACGAGGAGAAGTAGGGACCGAACTAGAAAGGACCATATCGACTCATCGGAATTATCAACAAAGGATCATACAAACTCGAAGCAAGAAATGATGTACAACTACCGAACAACTGGAACGTAACACACTTAAAGCGGTACTACTGCTAAGGTACGATTTCAATTAGTCTTTAATAATATCATGAATCAGACTAACACTTGCAGGTAACAGACAAGGATGAATGTGGTTGTTAGGTCTGAAAGCACGCGTTGCACTATTTTTCTCTTGAACCGGTTTTGTCCCAAAAAGGGGTTTTCGGCAAGGGTTTTAACGAGGCAACAGTAAATCGTGCTAACTTAGATTTGAAGGTGGGTCTTAAACCGGAGCCAATGGATGCATCAACAGTATCCAAGTCCTCTCAAGCTCGACCTCGAATACTGGGGGCCATTACCCTCGGGTTAAGGTTCTTAGCAAGGAAAAAAAGAAACTTTGTACTTGAATAGCTAAGGCTCGGTGGTTAGGATTCATTGTAAGGGCCAAACGATCGTGAGAACCGTGCTCACGTATCCCGCCTTAGCCATGATACAAATTTTTATCATGTACTTTACACATTGAAATAAAAGAAAGTTCTGCCTTGCTATTACACATTTTCTTGCCTCTTAAAACCCGGATCCTAAGAGCCCACGTGCTACCCATATTTGGCGACTTTCGAGCCCAAGGGCTACTCCTACTCGGGGACTATCGCCCAATAAAAGTTCGGATAAATCGGGCTACCAAATCTCGGGAGCACCAAACCTATTAGGCAGTGCCCAAAAATAAAAAGGCTACGGCCACCCAAAAAATGGCTCGGAGATGTCCGAAGCTCGTAATCAAAAGCAAGGCCTATATAAAAATTCAAAACATGCTAAAAGTTTACACTCGGCAAAAGCATCGTCTAAAATCATTTAAGCATCTCGATAAAACTTTCGGTCATATCGAGTTTTCAAAGCCTTGAGCAAACAAACTTGTATCGAAGTTAGGCTCCATTCAGACCTCTAAAAATGAACGCCTTATACTAAGGCATTAGAAACATTACAAGAATAGAAATCTTGAAAAGATGTCGAAAAAGTAAAGACTCGAAATTTCCAAAAGGGAAAAATTTTATATATATTATGGAATATACTTACAAAGGCCCAATAAAAACGACCTCAAAATAAACAAAAAATGTACATAAGAGAAAAACTAAAAAAGCACTAAGGCATCTATGCCTAGCCTTCACCAGGGCCCGACTCGTCACCAGAACCGTCGGAGCCTTTGGATCCCTCCGAGCCCTCGGAACCCTCAGAGCCTTCGGCACCTTCAGGTTGGTAAAGCCTCTTCGCCTTGGCCTCGGATTTTTTGGCTTCCTCGATCTCAGCCGACAGGTCAAAACCTCGGGCGTGGATTTCCTCGGGGTGTCTCTCCGGGATAACCGCTTCATATATTCGGCCTTTGCCTTCAGGCGGACCTCGGCTGCCTCCACATCGGCCTTGTATTGGGCTACCATTTCTTCGACATCGGTGGAAGTTATATCCAACTTGGACTTCACTGGCTCGTATTCTCTATCGAGGGCATCCCACTCTATGACAACCGAGCTCAGCTGTGCTCGGAGATCGTCATTCAACTGAGACCACTTGTCAGCTTTCTCTTTCGCCACCCGAAGTTGTACCTCCACCGATTCCAGCTTTGCCTTGACGGTTTCCTTCTCCGAAGCTAGCATGTCCATTTTTCTTTTCCACCCATCGTCTATGGCTTGGACCTCGTTCATCTCTGCTCGGAGTTGGTCGATCAGGTCGATCTTCTGTTGGACCTGCGAGGTTGTGTTGTTAGTCACAATGACTAGCTCCTCATTTTTAGATTCAAAGACCTTTACTTTTTCAACTAGGTCGGCATGTTCCCGCCTCAAGGTCGAAGCTTCATTTTGAGCCATGTCCAGATCGGCCTGAGGGTCCTTGATGGCCCTGTCCTGTTTCTCATTGAGAAACTTGTACATATCCTTCTTTTGAGCCTGCTCCTTGAACTCGAACTCAAGTTGGTTGATCTCATAGCGGTACCGGAGGAAGCTCTCATGGTGAAGCACCGAGGCCTGAAAAGCAACAAAAACAGTAAGAGATATTGAAACCTAAGTGGAATTCACAAGGTAGTATTGATACCTTACCCGGTTCAGCGCCTGCTGAGCCTCATTGAAGAGACTCGACGCGCCTACCTCATTCATCTTCGCCGGGTCCTCTTCGATCACCAAGCATCGGAGATAGCTGGATATGCCCACTAGAGCAGATAAAACCCGATAATCCTCCGGGACCGTAAGAATGACTGTTTTCTTGCGGCCGAGGTCCACACTCGGAACAGAAAGCTGCTTCACCAATTTTGAGCTCGAGCTCGGTCCCCCTTTTTCAGAAGGCACGTCCTTCTTTGGGATCTCCATGTCGCCCAGCCAGGTAAAATATTCCAAAGTGGACATGTCCACGCCATCGAAGAAGGAGTGGAGAGGGTCGTATGCATCGTGAACTCCTTCACTATACTTCTCCTTCTCTTCCGTGTTAGTCTCTTCCTTCAAAACAGAAGTGGCTTCTCGAGAGGTCTCAACCCTGTCTCCATTTCGGCCACTCGAGTCGGACGGAGATCGGCCTCATGGCTCTCTTTCTCGGTCTCCGCCTGCTCCCCGACAAGGGTTGATCTATGAGCGACAAATATGTCATCTTCTTAACACGCATCCCTGAGCCGGTGAAGCGAGTCAAAATCCGGCACCCAGGAGTTGGTACTCTTCTTAGGCTTATGAGCCCGGGAAGCCGCCCTCTTTTTTGGCTTCGCCTCGGGACCCGGGGTGCCCGAAGACTTTCTTTTTCTCTTCTTTACCTCCCCCACGGTAGCCCCGGGTTGTCCCGTAACGGAGGGATCAACGGATAGGGACGCATCCTCGCTCCCTTCCAACAACCTAAGTTTGGTGGTCTTAGGCAAACGTGCGAAGGAAAGTGAAAAGGTCAGTGTTATGTAATTTCGGGGCGTAATAACAACTATTCTGAGAAGAACCTTACCATGGGAACGGGCCTCCTATCAGACTTTCGAAATCTTGCGCCACGAGCGCTCAAAGTACAGCATCTGCTTGCAGATGCTTTCAATCCACTCCTTGAGACGGGGGACCGTATTGGGTACCCGAGCAATCGTTGCACGATCACAAATGCTGATGGTGAGAAAAGGAACAAAGAAGACTCGTCACTTAAAGAAAGACTACACTTAGGAGATGCATTCTACTTCTCGGGAAATGGCAGGAACTCGGGAGGGATCAAATCTTCAGTCTTCACCTGAACGAAGTGCCCCTGCCAGCCTCAGTCTCGATCCTCGTTGATACTCGAAAAGGGGGCCTTACTAGCACAGCGAGTGAACTTTATTAGTCCCCCTCGGAAAATCTGGGGACTGTATAGACTGAGTAGATGGTAGAGGGTGAACCGAGAAGACTCGGTGTTGTTCACAAAATAATGCAGGAGGATCACGATCCTCTAAAAAGATAGGTGGATTTGCCCAAGGCACACTTCGTATCTCTTGCAAAAGGCCAAAACTACTAGGTCTACCAGGCCCAGTGTAAAGGAATATGTATAAACACTTAAATACCCCTCTACATAAGTGGTAATATCGTCCTTAGGCTCGGGGACCACCACGTCTTACCTCCCCATTTTACAGTCCTCTCGGACTGTGGGAAGGCTATCTTCGATAATAGAGCATATATATCTTGATGCCCCTTCACCTCAGTCTTGTTTGGATGAGGCTTTCTCGACTTTGAAGTCGTCTGTGATTGAACAGCCCCCAGGAATAAAGTTTTTCATGGGGGGCTCTAGGGCCGCTTTAATAGCGGCCACGCCGGGAGTAATCACCTCGGGAGCAGCTGTCTCGAGAGCAACTACCTCGGGAACGACTGCCTCGGTACTTGTGGCTAGGTGGGAAGATGAAGAGGCAGCATGCTCAGGAACCGATTTAGAAGTCTTGGCTATTGTAAATCTGGAAAATATATAAAGATTTGGAGAAGGCGTATAAAGATTTGAAGTTTAGAAGTGAAGATATGAGGTTGTGGGTTGAAAATCCAAGAAATTGTATGAAGATTTGGAGGTTAAAGATAAAGACATGAAGGTTCAAGAAATAAGGTACGAAGATTTGAGAAAGTCAAAAGCCTTAGTAGAGTTCGAAGGTAAAATCCAGGATCAGAAAGTGAATGGGGCGAAGCTTTTATTGGAGGAAATTAGTGACGTTTTGCATTCGGAGGCAGTCAGTCATTGAACGACACGTGTCCGAAGTTAGAATGACGCGACTGATGGGACGTTTCGTCTTATCCGCCATCTTCGTTGTAACGTGCAAATGAAGGAACCAGGGTTCATCTATAGCTTCTCATCGTTGCGGCAAACCTACTCTCTAGGAAACGAGGGGACTATTTGTATACGGGTAAAACCGAGGGTAATGAGCACCTCGATTTTCCGATGAGTCAAATGAAGCAAGGACATAACTACATGGAATCAGAATCGAAGCTGGAAACTTCTCGTACTAAGGCCCGAACGGAGTGCTCGCCATCGGGCCCGACGAGACAACACCCCCTGGACCACGAGCTCCAAGACCTCGGAAAGCACTAAAAACGGTTGCACACGACTAATAGAGGACCGTGATATCCGCACCCAACCGGATATCACGGTGCGGATCTCGCCCGATGTCAGTAGCATTTTAGTAATTGATGCACAAGGAGTATTTTTACCTTTTTTAGAATTGTTCTAGGGGTAAAACTCCCCTTCTATATAAAGGAGAAGTTTCTTATTCAATGAAGATACTGTAACACGCATATCAAGGCAATACAAACTTGTTTCTGTGCTTTCTAGTTATTGGAAAGTTCTTATTTTAATCACAGTTCTTCATGCGCACTTGGTCCCGAATCGAGGGTCCGATCAATGACAAAACTGTTATTAAGCTTAAATCTGAGCCCGGATTCTACGTGACAACTGGTTTAGTTATCCACACTACCTTTAATTCGTTTATATTCTTGATCATTTGTGTTGAATCAATCCACATATCTTTAATAATGCGTATAAATTCAATTGTTACCCGTTTTTAAGTATAATCAATGTCATTAACCAGCCAAACTTACATTTCAACAAAACAATTTAGGTAAGGAACTGCTGTTTTCCCTAATTATATGCTAATATTATTACTCATAATATTTCTATTTATTAACCTACTTAACCTCTAGCGGACGCCTTCCTAGTCTGTAATTACTTCGAATGGATCTAGACATACGATGAGTGCCTTATTTAGAGTTCTTATATATAGGTACATGTTGACATGATTCCATTAAGGAGTGAACAACTATTTCCCGACTCCACAAGCTCTTTGCTTTTTTGAATGGGTTGATCCTGTAGCACTGTGGAATATAAATTTGTCTCAAATCAGTAGACTTTTTGTTATCCATAAGTTGATCATGAAGTTTCTTACAGAAATTTGTATCACAGAAACAAAAAGTCCACCACTTGGTAAAGATTCTACCACTATGTTTACAATTAACTACAATTATCAAGGATATCAAGAAGTGAAGCAAATAATATTGGGGGAAAAACATACTCCCATAAATGTGACACTGAGCAAATACAATTTAGCTAAAGATAAGCTTTCCTTGGGGATCAAGGTAAAACACAAGTCAAAAATGCCTGTAGTCTGACGTTGCACATGAAATTCTACAAGTAAACAACAGAAGAACCCTTTGGCAAGAGTAAAATCTTTCTTGTTTAATTAGTTGGCAATTGGAAGTTTGGAAACTG
>AWOL01S0335933.1:0-10642 GCA_000715115.1 Nicotiana otophora | reverse complement strand
GGATTGAAGGACCTCGTTAGTTGATGTTAGAATCGAATTAACCGGTGAGAAATTTTTGAGTTCAGACAGCTATTGAACAACTTAATTCTGTATTAAAATTCCTACAATTATGTTACTAGAACCTGCGCACTGATTCTTATTTAAAGCACTTGGCCATTCTTATTTTCTTTACTTCTGATTGGCAGTAATAAATTGCAGCAGTTGAGTTTTAGTACCTGAGCTGATTGTACTTTATGTGATCGCTTATTCAAATTTATATGATATTTATTGAAATTATAGGGAGACAGAAGGAGTAATAAAAGTAGGCTAATGTTGTGATATAGTATGCTGATGTTTGAATTGTTAAATTAAGCTTCACAATGAAATATGTATCCTAATATCCTATTTCCTTTCTTAGGCAGCTCTAGCCACACAAATTAAATCGGTAATTCTACTTTTGATTGTTTTAGGTATTAAACCATATAGTATATGTTTAAGTTGCCATTGTTTTACATAAAGGGCAAGAGAGGGGAGGGGAGGGGATCCATAGCAAACAGACTCGACATTTAATGTCGATTGATGAAATAGAAAAAAAAACGTACGAACAAAATGAAATTATAAAATTCAATTCAACTTCAGCAATTTCTTTTTGCAAGGAAACAAACTGGAGCAACAGATTCCTAGACATATGCCTTATATATTAGCAATGCTATTGGTAGAGTGATGGCGCTTTAACCTATCGCTTCATTCCAGTTTGAACTGAGGGAGCAAATGGTTACACGAATATTACTTTAATTCTTGCTATCTTCTTGGATTTGCTCTCGTATATGCTATAATACGTATTTTATCTGCAAAAAATTCTTATTGTATGATGGGGAAATGCAGGAACTTAAACAAGGAAATTTGGCTCTAAGGTCACACAACGATAGCTGACAAGAGTATCACATTGTTAATAAAAGGAAGAGAAGATTGAGAATATCACATTGTTGATGAGAGACTCGGTTTTCAATTTGATGTTTAGTTGTCTTGTACAAAAGGATACTACATTTCTTACAAGTCGATAAATAAGTTGGTGTATCGGCTTTGTTAGTTCTTGTTTCAAGTAAATGACATTGTTTTGAGTTTGATAATTCTTCTAGTTAGAAGGTATTGCTCTNAAGCAAAATGTATATAGTGTGAATGAGTCACAACTACTATACCAAAGATTATGACAACCGCTAAATAATAAATAAGACAATAAGACAACGATAAAAGAACACCAGAATTTACGAGGTTCGGCCAATTTTGCCTACTTCCTCGGACACAATCAATATTTTATTCCACTCCAAAATTACAAGTGAAATAATACTAAAGAGAGAAGATACAAATGCCTTAAGAAGATAAAAGGCAAATGAGAGGTGTATTTAAATCCTAAACATTAGGCCTCCTTTTATAGGGTGAAATTCCCATTCAAAATTGTCATCCACCGATGTGGTACTTTTGACAATTTCAACAAGTCCTTCGTTTGTGAGATTATTTAATGGACTGCCACTTTGGCTGCATTTTGTAAGATTATTATTTATTAGTGTATTTTCCTTCAGCTAATCAACATGATGCTTGTAGGGCAAACTGCATTTTAGTGTTTGTTATGAGTAGCACCTTGAGTATCATTCAGAAAACCCATTCGAATATACGATATATACGTCTCGATACAAACTCTCACAGAGAAGATATTTTACAGATACTGACACACTGATACTGCAATACATCCAGCACAACATATTAGAGTCGATCAGATCAGTAACTCAGAAAACAAGAATTTAAGGGATTATTTTCTGCAGAATAGTTGGCTTTTAAGATGCAGAATGTATTAATTAAGTATTTTCCATGTATTAATTACGTATTTTTCTTTTTTTTCATGGACTCTCTTTGTTTTCTGCATATGTAGGCTTACAATTTGAGAGACATAATATCAAATATGATTCTGTTGTGTTATTTTTAGTTGTCTTCATTGGTTTAAAGCCTTGACATCTTGCTTAAAAGGAATAGTATCTGATTAAGGTTGTAATTTAACAAACTGTTCTAAGACATTATATTACAAGAATTTGATTCATGGTACAATTGTGTCTCAAATGGTTACACGAATATTACTTTAATTCGTGCTATCTTCTTGGATTTGCTCTCATATATGCTATAATATGTATTTTATGGTGAAATTCAGGAACTTAAACAAGGAAATTTGGCTCTAAGGTCACACAACGATAGCTGACAAGAGTATCACATTGTTAATAAAAGGAAGAGAAGATTGAGAATATCACATTGTTGATGAGAGACTCGGTTTTCAATTTGATGTTTAGTTGTCTTGTACATAAGGATACTACATTTCTTACAAGTCGATAAATAAGTTGGTGTATCGGCTTTGTTAGTTCTTGTTTCAAGTAAATGACATTGTTTTGAGTTTGATAATTCTTCTAGTTAGAAGGTATTGCTCTTGTGACTTTGTTTTTGATGCTATAAAATAGTGTTTCTTAAATGAGTGGATTAAGGTGAATTTATGGTCAGTTTAGCCACCATAATAATTGCCACTAAAATAAATTACCTTTAATGGCAATTGTTGAATTTTAACGGCAATAACAAAAGCCACAAAATATGTTAAATACTACGTTTCTAAGTCAGCTTTAGTGGCTATAGTAATTGCCGCTAAATAAACGCTGCTAAAAGTAATTAGTTTTTGCGGCAATAATATGGATCTTTACCAGCATTCGGCATAAATGACGCTAGAGGTTTTAGCAACCCTGGATCTAATGGCATTTAATTAATTGCTGCTAAATAATTTTGTGGCAATAAAGAATGCCACTAAAAGGAAAATCTATTGCCACTAAAAGCCTCTTTTGGCGTAGTGTCAATTTACAAGAATTTTTACAATCACCGGGTATGAGTACACGACAATAAAGGAACCATGTAAAAAGAAAGGAACGCAACAAATATTACAAAAGCAACATGACAAATGAAGCACGTGACAACTAAGGTGTGCAATTACAACAATTAAGACAAGTAGAAGATAAGTACGAAGTCATGGAAGGAACGCAACAATTAAGAGGGCACAAGACAATAAGGAAGGCAACAACTTCAATTAAAGCATGTAAGTGCAAAATAACAAGTAAGAGGAAGAACAAGTGCTAACAACTTCAAGTAGAGCATGTAAGAGTAGATTAACAATGAAAGATATCACAGGTTATGACACTTCAATTAAAGGCATGAGAAGTGTTTAGATACTCGAAATCGGTCAAATACCACATATAGGCCGTGTACTGGCTCGTCACCTCGCATACATGGCTTTCATATAATACGAATAACACAATCATCTCAAATCCTAAGGGGTGGTTTCCCCCACACAAAGTTAGAAAAAATACTTACCTCAATTCCGCCAAATCAATTACTCAAATTAGCTTTTCCTTTAAAATTCACTCCGCTCGGCTCAATCTAGCCAAATACGACTTAAATTCATCAAACAATGCAAGAGAAAACAATTTCAATTAGCAAAGGTATGATCTTTATACAATTTTCAAAAGGTCAACAAAAGTCAACCTCGGGCTCGCCAGGTCAAAACCCGGGTCCAAGGGTAGGTCTTGACTACTCATAGCCCGACGAATCCATATATGTGTTTTGTTTCCAAATCCGAATCCAATTTGACTCTCAATTCTCAATTTTTTATTTTTCAAAACTTTGGCAAAATCCCCAAATTTTTCCTTAGATTCTCATGAATTTGATGTTAAATCTAATGTATAATCACAAAAGCTTCACTAACGCGAAGAACAAAAACACTGCCTCCAACTCATGTGAACGCGAAGAACATAAGCATCCACACTCCGCGATCGTGAATAAGAAACAACCCAGCTCCATATTTTCCTCTACGCGATCGCATCTCCTCATCCGCGATCGCGTAGAACAATCGAGGCACCAGAAACTAGAACACACCAGCAATGGAAACATGAAGAAAAATAGCCCGAAATCAATCCGTAACACGCCCGAACCCCTCGGGACCACGTCCGAACATCCCAACAAGTCTCTTAACATAACACAGACCTACTCGAGGCATCAAATCACGCATTACAATATCGAAACGATGAATCGCACCTCGAATCAAACTTAAATAAACTTTGAACTTTCAATTTCCAAAACTCGCGCCGAAACATATCAAATCAACCCGGAATGAACCCAAATTTTGCACACAAGTCCCAAATAATATAACGAAACTATTTCAATTTTCGGAACCACAGTCCACATTCGATATCCTCAAAGTCAACTCTCGTTCAAACTTATGAACTTTCCAAACCTTCACATTTCCAACTTTCGCCAATTAATGCCGAAACTTTCTAGAAATATCCAAATGCAAATGCGGGCATACGCCCGAGTCCAAAATCACCAACCGGACCTAACAGAACCATCGAAACTCCGTTCCGGAGTCAAATTTATGAAAGAAAAACTTGATCAACCTTTTCAACTTTAAGCTTCAAACATGAAATTCATCCTTCCAAATCAATTCCAAATAACCTGAAAAGCGAAACCGACGATTCACACAAGTCATAATACATCATACGGAGCTACTCATGCCCTTAAACCACCGAGCGAAGTGCAAGTACTCGAAACGACCGGTCGGATCGTTACACACCCTTTCCGACTTGGTGAACACATCAGCTAACTGCTGCTTCGAGGAGATAAAGTGCACAAATAAGTCTTTTTGCGCAACCTTATCACGGACAAAGTGAAAATCAATACTAGTCCCTGTAGATTGTTAGTCATTAATTGATAATTTGGCCAACCTGTCCAAGTCACATATAGACATAATGCTACCCTTGAATAAGATGTGCGAAGAGGTGAATAAGTGAGAGGGAAAAGAGGAGAAGGGTTGCACTTAGGGTTTTTATTTTCTTGAACTTTTTCTTCGATTCTTCTTTTTTCTTTTTTGGGGTGGAAGTACATTATCCAAAACACTTTTGTGAAACTGCAACCATGAGTCAAGTTGCTGCTTTCTTTGTTAGTTAGGCCATTGATAGCTATATAACTATAACTTTCAACTATGAAAAGACTTGGAATTTGAAATTACTGAATGATGACAACAAATTACTCAAACACCACTTATTCACTTTTAAAACAGTTTGGAATCTTCAATCTGTACCTTTTGGTATTTGGAATTAACTTAAAAAGCCGCTCACTAAACCGCATAACTAAACTGGCTAGCAGATGTATGATATATATAATTCATGTGTAATATGTGTATAAGCATATGTAATAAGTATATAATTTATGTATATCTGTTAGAAAAAATAAACAGTGACCTCGACCGGCTATTGTGTAAAGATCCCTTTGGTTTATGACCATTTCTTTACACAAAATCTACTTTATACATAGAATTATTATACGAACAAAAAAAGTAGTAATTATCTTATCAAGAAAGATTATGTTCTAAAGAAATGTCTTTGTACGTCATGAAGGAATCATTTGTAATTTCTCTTTATTTTATAACGTCTTTACCTCCAAGATCATTGACCACTTGAAAACATTATCTGTATATCTTCTTTTTCGCATCTGCATTTGCCTTTTGCCGGCCATTTTCTTAACTAGAAGACCCAAAACACAATAGAGAAAAAGAAAAGAATTTCAAACATTCTAATAAAAAATGCTCAAGTAACACTGTTGTATTAAAAAAGAGCAGAGGAAGAATATAAAAAATATCAAAAACCAAATTTTTATGTTGGCCGAATAACATCTAAAGTTATCACGATTCATTATGTAAACACCCCAAGCAAGCCTTATTCCGATTAAATACCTATAGTAGGCCCAAAATATACCAATTAGCTATATTTCGCTAACATGGTTGATATAGCGTGAGTTGCACCTCGTAGAATGCTCTTTAGTTTGATGTCCTGGCTGTAGTTTGACAAAAAATAAACGATAATTAATAGGTTTTTTTGAGTGAAAATAGAGTAATTAAGAGATGAAAGTGTGTATAAACATATATTTATGCATCAAAAGTACTTCTAGGACATCAGTAGAGGACAATGAACATGAGTATTTTACGGGTGCAACTCACGCTATTAACCACATAAGCAAAATGTGTCTGGTTGGTATACTTTGGGCCTACTATAGATATTCAATCGAAACAAGAGATATTTATAGTATCTAAATGAAAAATCATGGCAACTTGAGGTGTCTTCGTATCTATTCAGCCTTTTATATTTGTAAAAAGCAAATGCAAACAATTGTGTGCATTATCGCCATCCAGATACTCCTAGAATATTGAAGTCGGATTCAACTTCTAATATTTTGCTAATGTAAGAAATTCTTTTAATATTGGATTATTTAACAAGTTAAAATAAGTTGTCTATTTTATTTTCCATGTTAGTGTATTCATTTATTATCAACAGTTACCTAAAAATATTTTTTAAAATAAACTAATGTCTAAAGATTCTTCTCATTTATTGTTGGTGTATGAAAATAATCTCAATGAAATCGTATCTAGTAAAGCATATAGACCTGATGAATCTATCTCCTTATCTTTTGGAACATTTTATGACCAATAAAAGATCCTTCAATTCCTTTCTCCCAGTTGTTTGAGCCACTAGCTCGAATCTTCAAAAATGTATCCCCCTTTATATTCACAAATTCCTTCGTAGTTATAGCTTAATTAATTAGTAAAATGTTTTTTTTTATGTAACTTTGTTTGAGTGGACCCGAGTTTAAGAGGAATTTTTTTTTTTGAAAATTGTGATCTAAAATAATTCATATACATTATATTTTGTCAACTAAGGTATACTTCTAAGTTACTTGGGTTTAGTTCGAGTTATATTATAACTAATTACAATGATTATGGGTAATTACCTTTAATTATTTTCTATGTTTTTCTTAATTATAAACGATCCATATGACGTACATATGTTTGTATGGGTCAAAATCTGTCTTTAGAATATTTAAGCCAAGATAGTACTGAGGGAGGAGTTCCCAAGTCGTCGTTTGTCAAAATGGCCCAAGAAGTAGCGAAGTCTGTGGTCGAAAAATCAACGAGAGTCGTAGTCGAGGTGTCAACAAGGGTCGAAGTTGAGGTCGAGTACCGTTGACAAAACTATAATGACTAGTTTGAAGATAGGATATTAAAGAGAATATTCTAGCGGATATTCTCTACACTTGTACTATTGGGGTTTCTTAGGAACATGTCCCATATAAATAGAAAAAGAGACAATGATAGGGGACATGCGATATTCATTTGTAAAAAAACACACTTTGACATGAGAAAGAGAATTAGATCTCATTTGCTAAGACACAAACATCACATTTTCACTAAGATTCTTGTCTACACTTTTCCACTAGATCCGTGAATAACTCAAATATTCAAGGGATTGTCTATCATTCATCATTGTCAGAAAGAACATCCTCTCATTCCATCCTTTCTTGAGTGACACATTCATTTTATTTACTTAAATGTCATTTATTGATGTTTATTGTTATTAAATGCTACATTGTTATTTCTGATTTGTGGAATATTCACTATATACCACTGCCACTGTCCGACCGTACTTGCACAGTATTTATTGCTTATTTAAAAACCTCATCTAAGAATATTATTGTTAGCTAAGATTAACCCCTATTTACATAAATTTAATTATTTGAATCAATATCTATATTTTTTTTGATGAAACAGTATTCACGCTCTACCCTTAGTTGACTGCATATGAAAATTTAAGACATGCATGGAAATTAACCAATCAAAGGAAAAGGAAACTGTGAGCAAAACAAACACAGTTACAAGTGGGAAGCTAATTAATCTACATAATTTTAATATATATTGTGATGTAGAAGGAATTTCAGATAGCACGGATTCCATTTATCACAAAGCTTTATGCTGTATATCAACATATATAGATTTCAACTAAAATGTTCCCTTGATATCAGAATATGAAAGGCATCATCTCAAAAGTCAAAACCCTGAGCAAATTGTCGTTTAAAAGGGAAAATACTTCTCTCTTTTTTGGCAGATTAGTTAAGAGATTAATTTCCAGAGCACGTACAATAAGAGAACTACAATTACATAATAGGGTTTACAATTTCAGCTTTTACATTATGATCAAATGCCTTAACTAGTACTAAAATATAATTGTTAATCATTATTCTATCTGTACTTAGTTTCTAGGTTTTGCACTTGTAAACACTCATGGATATAATGTACTCTCACAATTTTCATACAATAAAAAAGTAAATTAATTTAGCTTTAGTGAAAGTGAAGATCACAAAATATATATTGTACACACACAAGGCATCTCCATCCAGAATATATGAAAACAGATATAACATCTCAAACCATGATTTCAGACCATGCATGGGTATACACGATAATGCAAGCATCTTATCTCGATAAAAGGAAAAATGTGACAAATACTCTAGGAAGGGATATTCAATATCTACAGATTAAATATAAAGAATGACTATGTTTACCCGTAAAATGGATAACAATTAAATTTGTACGCAGTTTTAAGGATACATGGATTGATTCAACACAAATAATCAAGAATATTAGATAAACAAGTTAAAGACAAAATGAATGACCAAACCAGTTGTAATGTTATTGCCTAACTCGAACTTAAGTTGAACAACAATTTTGCCCTCGATCGGACCCTTAGTTCGAATCCAATGTGAATGAAGAACAAACAGTTAAGTAAGAACTTTCGCAATAGCTAGAAAGCAGAAAATAAATTTGTATTGCCTTGATTTGTGTATTACAATGTGTCTCCCAAAAGAAAAAAACCTCCCTTTTATATAGTAGGAGAGTTTCATCCCTAGTACAAGTCTAAAAAATGTAAATATCTTCCTTTCTCATCAATTACTGATTCGTAACCGACATCGAGCGAGATCCACGCCGTAATATCCGGTCAGGTACGGATATCACGGCCCTTTATCCATCGTGTGTGACCGTTTACCATATTTTCCGAGGTTTTAGAACTCGTTCTGGGTCCGGGGAGCACCCCGTGATGAACACATCGTTCTTTTTCTGCGGGTCTCGATATGAAAGGTTCCCGGCCTCAATTTCAGGCTCGTGCGTCCATGCCCCTCTTCTGTTTTCTTCACCGGGAAATCGAGATGTGTTCTATCCCCGATTTTATCCGTATACACACTAGAAATTGATCTTTACTCAATTGCATTTAGATACTTAAGCCGTTTTATTATATGTATTAGTTTGACTATGCACACAATTAAGAAAATAAATCAAGGAGCCTTTTGAATCTTTCAGTATTAAGGTAAAGAAGTATATAATGTTACCAAAATGGTTTTTGAATCTTGTTCTAAAACTTGTCACATGTGATGTTCGAAATTAAAAGTTAATAAATACTATAGGAATTAGGAAATGATAACCTTTTTTAAACAGATTCAAAAGGATAGTAAGCCACATAATTTGAAACAAAGAGAGTATAACTTACCCAATTAATTTGAAGCGTGGGTTTGAACAGTCAAATTTCCAAATCACTAAATAGGTAGAGAAGAGATTTTTGGCTTTTGAATATTTTTAGGCTATGTGATGTATTAAAGTAACTTATAACTTTCCCTTAAAAGTTGCATCTTTTAGAAAAACTTCTAACTTCGTTGCGAAGTTACAATATATATATATATATATATAAAGCAATCATGTGCATTAAGATTCTGCTATATATGTGTATAGATCCGGAAAAGGTTTGGATCACAATTTATCTATTGCACGCAATGTTTCCTTACATTTCTTTAGTTCGTTGTTTCCATGTTGTGAAGTTCATAAAGTATAAAAGAAAAATTATGATTTTGAACTAAATAAATCAAATGATTGGTGGTAGAATCCCAAACTCAATCCCATAAAGTTCAACCTGGAACCGTCTTTGAACAAAAAACGGTTTTGAAGTTCAACCTGATTCATAAAGTTCACGAGTTTACTAATAATATCTTCCTAATAAAACTTAAAGAGTATTCGAGCAATTAAGAATATTAATCTTGCACCATAGCTAATTAGAATCGGAGCATGTTAAGAAACTTAGCGAAAAGGACGTATTTGACAGATTCCAAACAACTGGAATAAGTTATCTTTAAGATGCTTATGCTTAAATCTTACCCAACCAGTCATGTAGAACAATGTTAATTAATTATACATGGGCCATAAAATAATTTTTTCGCCAGATTCTTTTTGGAAGTGGTCGAGTATTTGGAGCTCTTTTTCAGCCTATTTGAATCATGGTCAAGATGGTGTTCTTTGAATAATTAGGTTACACTAGTGATTGTTAGAAAAATAATGAGATGAAATAATCTCGCTTCAATAGTGTAATCACTGTCCTTAAGAAATTTAAACTTCTTACTTTGTTGCTGCAGGGATAATAGCAGAATTCCTCCAAGATTTTACAAAGTCTCTGAAATTCAAGTTTCAACAATTAACTCGAATTTCCCACAAGAACAGAGTATTTGTGAGTAGTAGAAAATAAGTAGAAGAGAAAGAGATGAAAGTTTAAGATGTCTTTCGTTTTGGAAATGATATGGTACCTCTAGGAGTCTGTTAATTCCAACAGACTTATCTCTTCATAACAGACACCTTTTAAAATCAATAGTCACCTTTTTTTTAATTTTAAAATAAAGCTGTTAAAAAACGTTTTAATAAAATAATAGGTGGCTTGGC
>AWOL01S0335912.1:0-14078 GCA_000715115.1 Nicotiana otophora | reverse complement strand
TCACTTCAAATTGACTCCTACACATATAAACACCATTATTAAGCTCGAGTCACAAATACTTACACCAACATTAACAATATTGAGGTATAATGCAAGACAAATTACATGCAAAAATATGAATTTTTAGCCTAACACCACCACCCCACACTTAAGCTCTTGCTCGTCCTCGAGCAACCTAAAACCCTGCTAACCAAACAATGCACACAAGACATCATACAATGGAGGAACCTTTGGCAATTTAACACACTATACTTATGACCATGGTTGNCTTTTTCACTTCTGTGCTATTCTGCCACTGGCATTTTGGTTGGTGCCTGGCGCCAACCTGGGCACAAAAATCATACTCCTTCCAACTTCTTCTGTTGTTTACTTCACTTTGCATGCAAGCTTGCCAAATCACTTCAAATTGACTCCTACACATATAAACACCATTATTAAGCTCGAGTCACAAATACTTACACCAACATTAACAATATTGAGGTATAATGCAAGACAAATTACATGCAAAAATATGAATTTTTAGCCTAACACCACCACCCCACACTTAAGCTCTTGCTCGTCCTCGAGCAACCTAAAACCCTGCTAACCAAACAATGCACACAAGACATCATACAATGGAGGAACCTTTGGCAATTTAACACACTATACTTATGACCATGGTTGATATCAACAATTAAGCCCTTGCATACGCATTCATACCTTTCCCAACTTTCACATGCCGGAATATTAGTGACCAATTAAAAACACTCAAACAACCTGTCCATAACCACCTAACCTCGAAGACCTACTCGTCGCCAATAAGCACTTTCAACTCGTGTACTCACCCAACAAGAGATGTTTAATAATGTCACCTATCCATCATACAATCATGTGCCTCACCAAAGAATAAGAGGGTATTTCGTCCACACAGTCAAATATGCATTCAAATATAATTTAAGGACATCACATATATGAACAAAGAATCACTCACTCTCATAAAGAATTTCATGTGCATTCCGTGGTTGTACCATAGGCTTGCCCATAGTGTATATCTCCACTAGTCTAAGCTCGTACAGTCTAAGATCAATTAGGTCTTTACTGGTTGTAATGTAGGATAAGGGACGAGTAGGATATATTTTGGGTATAGTGACTAACCCTCCTAAGCACGTTAATACACTGCACTTAACTTTCAAATACACACTCTTTATGACCAATTCAAGCAATGCCATGAAATCATATACAACTTGGCCCTTCTTCTTTAAGCACATCTATACACTTACTAGCCAGGATCATGATGAATAGGAGGTGTATTTTCTATATACTTATTTTTCTCTTTTTTGTATTTTATTTGCTTTTTTTTTTCTCTTTTTTTTCCTTCAACACTCTCCAGATATTTAGGTTGCCCGACTAATGATCTTCCAAAACATATATGCACCCTTTTGGCTTTTCTATGATTCTACTCAAAAGCTACCCCAATTTTCACCTTACTCTTTTAGCGACTTAAGTGCTTTCGGAGGTAAATTTTGAAAAGATTTAATGAAGAACAAAATGGAAATCGGCTTGTAATGTGGGTGCCAAAGAAAAGGCTTATAGTCTCAAATGGGCTATCTATGGGTCATTTTATATATTGTGGCATAATAGCTCAATGGACAATCAAATAAACGCCTACATCATCTCCTAAACTCACAAAGCTTACTTATTTCGCTTCGACTAACACATAGGGCAAGTTCTAGACAAACACAAGATAGTACAGAATGTAATCAAAACCTCACATCATACAATGCACATTACCCCAGTCGGGACGGTTCCATTCCAACTCTCAAGTTTAGGCAAGTAATCACAAAATCAAGAAATATTAAGCATTAAAGAACTACATGAACAATAAGTCAAGTAACTGAGAGAAGGAATCACAGACAAGCTATTCAATCTTTCACGGAATCAATTATTATTAAAACATGTTAGGAATGTAATTTGCATGCTACGACCTAACTATGTTAGCATCAAATCGGTCAAAAGGCCTATGGGACACTCAAGTTTTCTTTCCTCAAATTTTTAAAATAAAAATTACCCGGTTCAAGTTATATCTCCTGGAAAAGAACCTATACCAAAAGAAAAACCAAGGGGGGTTATTATCTACCTATGACTAAATAAAAAAAATATTTTTGAATTTTTTCATTGGACCTTAATCCCTCAAGAAAGCTGTCTAAGAGATCCATCGTTAGGAAAAGTCCCATTTTCTTTAGTTAAACTAACACAACTAAAATATCATAGAAAATCACCCAAACGATCTCCTCACCCCATACTTAAAATTGTGCATTGTACCCAATGCACACCATAAATAACAAGAGGGTGAAATAAACTCCCTAGTAGGCAGAAGCATCAGCGGCTCATGGGATACTCAGACTTCTTCCTGGTCTGGTCCTTTGTGTGGGTACTTCATACTTAGTTCCAACTATCTGGTTTGCTTTTGCTTCCTTCCAATGGCTTTTCTTTCCATGATCCTAAAAATAAAAATAGAAAACTACAATACAAAAATAACATACTTAAAAAAGTAAAAAAATAAAAAAGCAGTAAAGTTGGGTTGCCTCCCAACAAGCGCCTAATTTAACGTCGCAGCACGACATGAATCACTTTCTGCTTCCACTTCGAACTTATGAATTGGACCCCAAGTTTTGATTCTACTTTATGATCATGCTCTTGGGGTGGTGCAAATTTTTGTAAGCCAACAACTAAATGATTCTTTATGCACTTGTTGGCTTCCAGCTGAGGAGTGTTATCTTGCCTAGACAGCTTCCAAAATGTTAAAATATATGGCTCGTCTACCTCTTCCCTTGTCTCCTTTCAATGCTCGTAAGGATCCATTCTCATTTCACCATCTGAACACAATGTAGAGAAGTGTTTGGAATGAGGCCCAACACGCTCAAATACCTCACAGTTTACATAGGCATTTTGCTATATAGAAAAGGAGTTGCCAAGACTTGTGGCTATCTTTGTACAACTTCTTTCTACGGGGTTGTCTGTGCAGTCCCCGATCCCCATGGCGTGTGGAATTTGGAGTTTCCTTGCCGGATTTTCGTTCCCGGTTGATTTGGCATTCAGAGTTGTTGCCGGATTTTCGTTCCCGGTTGACGTCGCATTCAGAGTTGCCTTGCCGGATTTTCGTTCCCGGTTGACATGGCATTCAGAGTTGCCTTATAATCATATCATTATTCCCCCATGTGTTCTAATGCGAAGAATGCTTATTGGAACACTGGAAGTCTTATATCTTCGAAGGTTCCACCGATGAATTGCTACGTAACCCTTCGCTCGGTAACATATTTTTCTTTCCCCTTAGGAATTCATGCTGTCGAGCGAAAGAATACCTGATAATCCTCTAGTGGTTTTTGTTCGTGAACGATCGGGTAACATTTGTTTGGTAAAAAACTTAACTTCCCTGTGGGAATTTGATAACGAAGCAAAGATTAGCTTATCGTCCTCGAATGAAAACTTGTCATCAAAAGGTCTTATTACTGATGGTTTTGTAGTATGCTTGTGGTTGCCGCCTCGTTAAAAAATCTTGCGTGGAAAAACTCAATTGGGATAAAAAGAAGAATGAAGGATAAAAAAGTGCAGCACATACTTTCCGCCTGACTGTTGTTTGTCAGCAGTAATATGTTTTTAGATGAACCACGTTCCAGTTGCTGGGCAACTTGTCTCCGTTGTGATTTTCCAATTCGAATGACCCTTTACCGGTGATAGCTGAAATCCGATAAGGGCCTTCCCACGTAGAAGCTAACTTGTCGGGGTTGAGTTCTCGGGTGTTTTGAGTCACCTTCCTCAAGACCAAGTCCCCTACTTTGAAGTAAGGAAGGTTGGTTCTTTAATTGTAATACCGCTCCATCCTCTACTTTTGAGCTACCATTCTGACACGTGCCAGGTCCCTGCGTCCCTTGAGCAGTTCTAAGTTAATTAACATTGCCTCATTGTTTGATTCTTCATTTTCCTGGGAATACCTTAAGGTGCGATCCCCCACTTCCACCGATATCAAAGCTTCTGCGCCGTGCACAAGGAAAAAAGGAGTTTCTCCTGTGCTCGATTTGACAGTTGTTCGGTAGGCCCATAGTACCCCCGGTAATTCCTCGGGCCAGTGGCCTTTTGCTACTTCTTGCCTCTTCTTCAAATTTTGCACAATTATTTTGTTTGTTGACTTTGCTTGTCTGTTTGTGCTCGGATGGTACAGTGACGAGGTATTCCTTTTTATCTTCAAATCTTCAAGGAATTTGTGACTTTTGCGCCGACAAATTGTGGCTCGTTGTCACATGCAATTTCCTTAGGTATTCCGAACCTGCATATTATATTCTCCCACAAGAAGTTGACCACTTCGCGTTCTCCTATCGTTTGCTAAGGACTTGATTCCACCAATTTGGAAAAATAGTCAGTCAAAATTAAAAGCAATCTTACCTTTTCCGGAGCCGGTGGTAGAGGTCCGACGATGTCCATCCCATATTTTATGAATGGCCACGGGAACAGAATTGAATGTAATGGTTTTGCTGGTTGATGCACCAGAGGTGCGTGGCGTTGGCACTTATCACACTTTCGTACAAAGTTCTTAGCATCTAGATCCATACGGGGCCAATAATATCCCGTACGGACTAATTTCAGCACCAAAGAATCTGCGCCCACTAGTTGCCACATATTCCTTCATGGATTTATCTCATGACGTAGCTGGCTTCAGACGCTCCTGAGCATCTGGCCAGCGGGCCTTGAAATGATTTTGTGTATAACTGTCCTTTCTTGAAGCTGTATCATGCGGCTTTGGTGCGCAACACTTTTGATGCCTTGGGGTCCTTGGGTAGTTTCCCGTGTTCAGATAATCGATTATCTCGTTTCTCCAGTCCCAAACCAGGTTGGTCGAATTCACCTCATAGTAACCCTTTGTGTCTAAGGCTGAGTTTATCAGTTTAACTACCGCCCCCGATTCTGGTCCCTGAATTTTTGTTGATGAGCCCAGATTTTCTAACGCATCTACTTCCACGTTTCTTCCCTCGGGATGTGGGTTATTGACCACTCCCAGAATCATGACAACAAGGCCTGAACCTTTACCACGTAATGTTGCATTCGCTCATCTTTGGTATCAAAAATTCCGCAGACCTGATTTACCACCAATTCGAGCCCTGCAATCAAAGCTTCATATTCCGCTTCATTGTTAGTTAAAGTAACCATCCTGATGGCTTGCCTTAAGCTTTCCACCCGAAGGCGTGACAAGGACTATTCCGAGCCCGGACCCTTTCACATTTGAAGCTCCATTGTAAATAAGGTCCAGACACCCGATATCGGCTCTAACACCATTATTGCTTCTTTGGAGGCCAAGGGCATCAACCTTGGACTGAAATCGACTACGAAGTCAGCAGGACCTGCGACTTAATAACAGTTCGTGGCTTATACTCTATATCCAATTCGCTCATTTGGACGGCCCATTTGGCCAATCTACCTGACAGCTCGGGTTTATGGAGGATATTCCTCAGAGGAAAAGTAGTCACCACCACTATTGGGTGTCGTGTGGCACTAGAAGTAGGGCCTCAGCTTCCGGGCGGCTACCACGAGGGCTAAGGCCAATTTTTCCAAATGTGGGTTGCGAGTTTCTTCTTCCGATAAAGTTTTGCTAATGTAATATGTAGGGGATTGCGTACCTTNAAAATATATGGCTCGTCTACCTCTTCCCTTGTCTCCTTTCAATGCTCGTAAGGATCCATTCTCATTTCACCATCTGAACACAATGTAGAGAAGTGTTTGGAATGAGGCCCAACACGCTCAAATACCTCACAGTTTACATAGGCATTTTGCTATATAGAAAAGGAGTTGCCAAGACTTGTGGCTATCTTTGTACAACTTCTTTCTACGGGGTTGTCTGTGCAGTCCCCGATCCCCATGGCGTGTGGAATTTGGAGTTTCCTTGCCGGATTTTCGTTCCCGGTTGATTTGGCATTCAGAGTTGTTGCCGGATTTTCGTTCCCGATTGACGTCGCATTCAGAGTTGCCTTGCCGGATTTTCGTTCCCGGTTGACATGGCATTCAGAGTTGCCTTATAATCATATCATTATTCCCCCATGTGTTCTAATGCGAAGAATGCTTATTGGAACACTGGAAGTCTTATATCTTCGAAGGTTCCACCGATGAATTGCTACGTAACCCTTCGCTCGGTAACATATTTTTCTTTCCCCTTAGGAATTCATGCTGTCGAGCGAAAGAATACCTGATAATCCTCTAGTGGTTTTTGTTCGTGAACGATCGGGTAACATTTGTTTGGTAAAAAACTTAACTTCCCTGTGGGAATTTGATAACGAAGCAAAGATTAGCTTATCGTCCTCGAATGAAAACTTGTCATCAAAAGGTCTTATTACTGATGGTTTTGTAGTATGCTTGTGGTTGCCGCCTCGTTAAAAAATCTTGCGTGGAAAAACTCAATTGGGATAAAAAGAAGAATGAAGGATAAAAAAGTGCAGCACATACTTTCCGCCTGACTGTTGTTTGTCAGCAGTAATATGTTTTTAGATGAACCACGTTCCAGTTGCTGGGCAACTTGTCTCCGTTGTGATTTTCCAATTCGAATGACCCTTTACCGGTGATAGCTGAAATCCGATAAGGGCCTTCCCACGTAGAAGCTAACTTGTCGGGGTTGAGTTCTCGGGTGTTTTGAGTCACCTTCCTCAAGACCAAGTCCCCTACTTTGAAGTAAGGAAGGTTGGTTCTTTAATTGTAATACCGCTCCATCCTCTACTTTTGAGCTACCATTCTGACACGTGCCAGGTCCCTGCGTCCCTTGAGCAGTTCTAAGTTAATTAACATTGCCTCATTGTTTGATTCTTCATTTTCCTGGGAATACCTTAAGGTGCGATCCCCCACTTCCACCGATATCAAAGCTTCTGCGCCGTGCACAAGGAAAAAAGGAGTTTCTCCTGTGCTCGATTTGACAGTTGTTCGGTAGGCCCATAGTACCCCCGGTAATTCCTCGGGCCAGTGGCCTTTTGCTACTTCTTGCCTCTTCTTCAAATTTTGCACAATTATTTTGTTTGTTGACTTTGCTTGTCTGTTTGTGCTCGGATGGTACAGTGACGAGGTATTCCTTTTTATCTTCAAATCTTCAAGGAATTTGTGACTTTTGCGCCGACAAATTGTGGCTCGTTGTCACATGCAATTTCCTTAGGTATTCCGAACCTGCATATTATATTCTCCCACAAGAAGTTGACCACTTCGCGTTCTCCTATCGTTTGCTAAGGACTTGATTCCACCAATTTGGAAAAATAGTCAGTCAAAATTAAAAGCAATCTTACCTTTTCCGGAGCCGGTGGTAGAGGTCCGACGATGTCCATCCCATATTTTATGAATGGCCACGGGAACAGAATTGAATGTAATGGTTTTGCTGGTTGATGCACCAGAGGTGCGTGGCGTTGGCACTTATCACACTTTCGTACAAAGTCCTTAGCATCTAGATCCATACGGGGCCAATAATATCCCGTACGGACTAATTTCAGCACCAAAGAATCTGCGCCCACTAGTTGCCACATATTCCTTCATGGATTTATCTCATGACGTAGCTGGCTTCAGACGCTCCTGAGCATCTGGCCAGCGGGCCTTGAAATGATTTTGTGTATAACTGTCCTTTCTTGAAGCTGTATCATGCGGCTTTGGTGCGCAACACTTTTGATGCCTTGGGGTCCTTGGGTAGTTTCCCGTGTTCAGATAATCGATTATCTCGTTTCTCCAGTCCCAAACCAGGTTGGTCGAATTCACCTCATAGTAACCCTTTGTGTCTAAGGCTGAGTTTATCAGTTTAACTACCGCCCCCGATTCTGGTCCCTGAATTTTTGTTGATGAGCCCAGATTTTCTAACGCATCTACTTCCACGTTTCTTCCCTCGGGATGTGGGTTATTGACCACTCCCAGAATCATGACAACAAGGCCTGAACCTTTACCACGTAATGTTGCATTCGCTCATCTTTGGTATCAAAAATTCCGCAGACCTGATTTACCACCAATTCGAGCCCTGCAATCAAAGCTTCATATTCCGCTTCATTGTTAGTTAAAGTAACCATCCTGATGGCTTGCCTTAAGCTTTCCACCCGAAGGCGTGACAAGGACTATTCCGAGCCCGGACCCTTTCACATTTGAAGCTCCATTGTAAATAAGGTCCAGACACCCGATATCGGCTCTAACACCATTATTGCTTCTTTGGAGGCCAAGGGCATCAACCTTGGACTGAAATCGACTACGAAGTCAGCAGGACCTGCGACTTAATAACAGTTCGTGGCTTATACTCTATATCCAATTCGCTCATTTGGACGGCCCATCTGGCCAATCTACCTGACAGCTCGGGTTTATGGAGGATATTCCTCAGAGGAAAAGTAGTCACCACCACATTGGGTGTCGTGTGGCACTAGAAGTAGGGCCTCAGCTTCCGGGCGGCTACCACGAGGGCTAAGGCCAATTTTTCCAAATGTGGGTTGCGAGTTTCTTCTTCCGATAAAGTTTTGCTAATGTAATATGTAGGGGATTGCGTACCTTTTTCCTCCCGGACTAAAACTACGCTTACTGCAACCTTTGAGACTGCCAGGTAGACCAGCAATGTTTCTCCTTCTATAGGTTTCGAGAGCAAAGGAGGGCTTGACAAGTACTTTTTCATTTCCTTCAAGGCTTGTCAATACTCCAGCGTCCACTCGAAGTTATTCTTCTTTCTGAGCAGTGCAAAAAAGCGATGACACTTTTCCTATAATTGGGAAATAAATCTGCTCAAAGCCACCAATCTGCCTATGAGTCTTTGTACTTCCTTTACGTTGAATAGCTAATCCGGGATATCCTCTATGGCCTTGATTTTTTCGGGATTCAACTTGATTCCTCTATGTGAGACTAGGAATCCTAAGAACTTACGTGAACCGACCCCGAACACACATTTCTCGGGGTTAAGCTTCATATTATGCTCCCTCAGTGTGTCAAACGTTTCTTGCAGGTGTCTCAGGTGGCTACCTGTATCTAGAGACTTAACGATCATATCGTCTATATATACTTCCATAGTTTTTCCTATTTATTTTTTGAACATCTTATTTACAAGTCGTTGATAAGTGGCTCCGGCATGTTTTAGTCCGGATGGCATTATGTTGTAACAGTATGTACCAAAATTTGTAATAAACGAAGTCTTCTCTCGGTCTTCCGGGTTCATATTAATCTTATTGTACCCGAAATAGGCATCGAGAAAACTCAATAACTCGTGCCCGGCCGTAGCATCGATCATTTGATCGATATTTGATAATGGGAACGAGTCCTTCGGGCATGCCTTGTTAAGATCTTTATAATCTACGCACATGCAAAATTTATTGTTTTTCTTATAAACTACTACCACATTAGCTAGCCAGTTTGGATATCTTACCTCTCGGATTGAACCAATCTTAAGCAGGCGGGTTACCTCTTCTCTGGCGAATTTATTCCTTGCTTCTGCAATAACGCGCTTCTTTTGCCTTACCGGAGGTATGCTCGAATCTAAGCTTAACTTGTGTACGACTATCTCTGTCAGGATTCCTGTCATATCCTCGTGCGACCATGCAAAACAATCAGCATTAAGTTTAAGGAATTCAATAAAATTTGACCTGAGCTCCGGGTGTGTCCTGTTCCCCAATGGAATTTCCTTTCTGGGAATTTTTCGAATAGTGCAACCTGCTCTAGCTCTTTTGCTGTAGATTTTTCTGCGTCCGTTTCTTCCAGTACCTGAAAATACCTTGGTACATGATACTGCTCTCTCCTACCCCAGAGAAACTTCTTCCGGTTCGGGGTCGGAAGTCAGTTTCGGTAACTGCTATGCCACAGGTTCTTTTCCCTTGCTATGGGAGACTGAGATTGCATTCATCTCCCTTGTTGTCGGTTGATCACCTCTTATCTGCTAGATCCCCTCAGGTATTGGAAATTTCAGCAATTAGTGGTACGTTGAAAGTGCAACTTTCATCTCGTGCAGCCATGGCCTTCTCAGGATGATGTTATAGCCCATGTCCCCATCTACTACTTCGAAGAGAGCCATCTTCGTTACGCCCTCGGCATCCATAAGCAGTAAAATTCCCCCTTGGGTTGCCACGCTTGCGAGGTTGAATCCAGTAAAAATCTTTGTTTTCGGGACAATGCTCCCAGTGAGTTTAGCTAGATCTAGAACTCTCAATTGTATGATATTGACGGAACTTCCTGGATCCATCAAAACATGTTTAATTTTGAAATGTAACATATTTAAAGAGATTACCAGTGCGTCATTGTGTGAAAGTAGTAATTCGTCCGCATCTTCATCCATGAAAGTGATATCGTCCTCCCGGAGTCTTTTAATATGGGCTGTTAATACTCTTGTCTTCTTTGCGGCTGAGAAGGTGATCCCGTTAATCTCATTCCCTCCAAAGATCATGTTGATTGTTTTGTGTGGAGATTCCTCTCTTGGTCTTGGAGTTTGCATGTTGCCCCTGTCCTGGCCGTAGTTGTTTTTGGCCCGGTCACTTAGGAATTCCCTGAGGTGATCGTTCTTTAATAGCATTGCCACTTCTTCACGGAGGTGCTGGTAGTCCCCGGTCCTGTGACCATTAGTGCCGTGATATTCACACCATAAATTTGGGTCCCTCTGGCCGGGATCGAACATTATTAGTCTCAAGAACCGTGCCTCTTTGATATTTCTCATGGCCGACACTAGCTACACCACACTGATGTTGATGTTATATTCTGATAACTTTGGATAGGAAGGACCTCGTGGCCCGGGGTCTCTCTATCCTGTAGAGATTTGTTATTCCGCCCGCGATCAGTTCTCCAGTCATTGATAAATTTGTCTACCAACCGGAAGTTCCTGCCACGACCTTCCGTCTTCTCATAGGGTAGAAATCGGCCCCTTAAAACTCGTGTATTTGAGTTGACATCATCTTTCATTTTCTCCTTGTTCTTCTCCCGTCCTTTGCTGATGATGGAAAGTCAACCTGATCCTCTTCGATCCTTATCTTTGACTCATACCGGTTGTGGACATCTGTCCAAGTTGTTGCTTGAAACTCGAGTAGACTTTCCTTTAACTTTCAGGAAGTATCTGAACTTCTTGGGTTTAAACCTTTTGTGAATGTTTCAGCTGCCCATTCGTCCGGGACAGCCGATAACAATATCCTTTCCTTTTGGAACCGGCTAACGAATCTTCGTAATAATTCAGATTCTCCTTGCGCGATCCTGAATATGTCGGCCTTTCGGGCTTGTACCTTTCTAGCACTGACATGGGCCCTGATGAATGCATCCACAAGCATTTCGAAGGAATCTATGAAATGCTCGGGCAATAATGAGTATCATGTCAAGGCTCCCCTTGTGAGAGTCTCGCCAAAGTTTTTCAATAATACAGACTCAATTTTGTGAGGAGCCAGATAATTTTCTTTAACTTTTGTTGTGTAGGTGATGATGTTCTATTGCGGATCTGAAGTACCATCGTACTTTGGCACTTCAGGCATTCTGAATCATTTTGGTATCAGTTCCGGGGCCACACTCGTCTTGTACGGTAATTGGATGTACCTCTTTGAGCTTGGTCCTTTCAACACTGGGGGAGCGTCCGGGATTTGGTCTATGTGGGTGTTTACTTCCTTCATGAACCGCAAGAATTCCTCCTTGAACGGATCGTCATCGCTGTTGAGGCCAGATCGACTCCCCCAGCCCCGTCGGAGCCAGCTTTGCCCCTGGGAGTGTTGTTGTCAATTCTCTGCGTTGTTTGGTTTGTAGGAACAATGAGAGGAACTAGATCTCACCCGCTTGTATTGTTTGAAGTGCCTGATAGTGCCTGTTTTAACTCCGTCATGACCTGATCCTGCCGCGTGAGGTGGCCTAGAATGATTTCATGTTGTTCTTGCAGGATCCTTACCGCATGTGCTACGTGCCCCTGGTCCACATCGTCTGGAGTTGTCTACCGTACTTGTCAGGGGTACGGTCCGTCATATACCGGCGTGACATCTTTCCCCTCATTGCGAGTGTCGCTGATTGAGTCCTCAAAATGGGGTTGTTCCCCTTGAACCTCAAGATTACGAGCATTATTAACGGTATTGATTGCCATTTTGTTTTTGCTGAGATTTTTCTAAGACAAGAATGATCAAATCTCTTGAGTGAAAGAGGTAAGGATCAGCTTAACTACACGACTTTCTAGGCCCCACGGTGGGAGCCAAACTGTTTACCCGTAAATCGGTACAGTTAAATTTGTTCGTGGTTTCTAGACAGATAAATCAATTTGATCCCAAAGATAATGAATTAATCGATTGAGATATAAGATACTTAGCTCAAAATGTAGACAAAATGATAGATTTGAAGAGCCCGGAAACAAGGTTTTCGGGCACAATGATGATAAGATTAACAAGCGAGAGAGAGCAAAAAGATATCAGATTGTTGTGTAGAATATAGTCAATGTATNGTCTACCGTACTTGTCAGGGGTACGGTCCGTCATATACCGGCGTGACATCTTTCCCCTCATTGCGAGTGTCGCTGATTGAGTCCTCAAAATGGGGTTGTTCCCCTTGAACCTCAAGATTACGAGCATTATTAACGGTATTGATTGCCATTTTGTTTTTGCTGAGATTTTTCTAAGACAAGAATGATCAAATCTCTTGAGTGAAAGAGGTAAGGATCAGCTTAACTACACGACTTTCTAGGCCCCACGGTGGAAGCCAAACTGTTTACCCGTAAATCGGTACAGTTAAATTTGTTCGTGGTTTCTAGACAGATAAATCAATTTGATCCCAAAGATAATGAATTAATCGATTGAGATATAAGATACTTAGCTCAAAATGTATACAAAATGATAGATTCGAAGAGCCCGGGAACAAGGTTTTCGGGCACAATGATGATAAGATTAACAAGCGAGAGAGAGCAAAAAGATATCAGATTGTTGTGTAGAATATAGTCAATGTATTCCAAAAAAATCGTGTCTTACAATGATGGTTGGGCCTATTATTTATAGCTCAGTGGGCATAATGGTCGGGCCCACTACTAATGACAATTATTGGAGTGTGATAATGAAAACCTAACGGTAAACATAAATGCTCAGATTTCTTTAATGAGCCGTTACTCTTTATTACTGTGGAATATTTTTTATTAAATGCCACCGGGCGCAACATGATTAATGCCTTTATGGACTCGCCTTTCTCGGTGACACACGAAGTAATTGTGCCCGATTTTCCACCCTCTCGATTTTGATTCCATGTGTCCCTTTCTTAGACGACCACGTAACATACCATATTTTACCCAATAAAGGAATCTATACATCCCT
Source organism: Nicotiana otophora (assembly GCA_000715115.1). Classification (NCBI taxonomy): domain Eukaryota; kingdom Viridiplantae; phylum Streptophyta; class Magnoliopsida; order Solanales; family Solanaceae; genus Nicotiana; species Nicotiana otophora. The sequence continues at coordinate 822 of AWOL01S0335912.1, read as the reverse complement.
GATAATTGCAATTAATAGATTAATTCGTTGATATAAAGGAAGTATTAGAAGGAACTAAAGAACAATAATAAATATGGCATTTAGTTTATCCATATGAAAAAATAGTATTCCGACAAAATCAGAGTATATTTTTCTTACTTTTAAAAGTTTGGGCAAGTTTGTAGATGAGAATTGCACAAGGAATTGATAGGGGTGCACTGTTCTGTATTCTTGAGTATCACGGTAGAAATTAATTAATTTAGAAGCGTCATAGTTCTTTCTTGATTTATAAAGTAATAGGAGTGTGTTGTAATCCTCGGGTGTGGAGTCATCTGGATGTGTATATGTGTTTGGTATAAGTAATCTACTTTTATTATCACCCTCAACACTGTTACAACCTTTAAATTGGTCCATTTCAAAGCTTACCTCTACTGAGGAATGAAAAAAGAGTGTCTGAAGTGCTTACTTAAGCAAACATGTTCATGTCTGAAGTAGCTTAAATAAGTTGCGTATTTACGTGACATGTCCTTACATTCTTGGAAGAAACACTCAAAATGATTGACGGAATTCATAATGTAACTATTGATTGGCATCTTCAATATATAAGTTCCTACTTGCAGCCGTTGATAGATCACCCCCAAATTATCTGTGCGAAGATCCTATGGTTTAATCTAATCCTTCTAAATTTTAAATTTCATAACGGCTACTTATCGTACCAAGATACCAAGTTAATTGAAGTCTCACTATGCGGTTCTTTGAGTGGGGAGCTTGACTCCGTTATTGCGAAGTTCTGCTTCCGCTACCAGGTGTGTTTGGCGCAAGTAAGTCCTTCCGTATGGAGGA
>AWOL01S0335879.1:17094-35987 GCA_000715115.1 Nicotiana otophora | reverse complement strand
AGCAGTGAATATGGTTCCTTAGGTCGTATTGCATGGCCCAGAAAATTTTTAGGCGATCGGGGTTCGGGGGGCTCGGGCCCACTCGGAAGGCGTAGGCTATATATAGCACACAAAATATGGGAATCGTGCGAATTCAAGTATTTTGGCCATACAACGCAAAACAAATGAGGCACGGTCATGGTGAGGTGGTGACTATGGTTACTTAGGTCCTATTTGATAGCCCGGAAAAGTTTTAGGGATCCGAAAGGCTCGGGCCCACCCGGAAGGCGTGGGCTATGCTCACGAAAATATGAGAAACGGGTGGAATTCTAGTTTTTTGGCAGTAAAACGCAAAAGAACGAGGAACGGTCATGGTGGGGCAGTGACTATGGTTCCTTAGGTCGTATTGCATGTCCCGAAATATTTTTAGGCGATGGGGGTTCGGGCGGCTCAGGCCCACTCAGAAGGCGTGGGCTATTGCACACGAAAATATAGGAATCGTGCGGAATTCTAGTTTTTTCGTCGTAAAACGTAAACAAATGCAGAACGGTCATGGCGGGGTAGTGACTATGGTTCCTTAGGTCGTATTCTATGGCCCGAAGAAATTTAGGAGATCAGGGTCTGCGGGGCCTGGGACCACTCGGAAGGCATGGGCTATAGCACATGCAAATGTGGGAATCGGGCAGAATTCTAGTATTTTGGCTGTAAAACGCAACAAAATAGGAACGGTCAAGGCGAGGTGGTAACTATGGTTCCTCAGGTCGTATTTCATGGACCTGAAAAAGTTTAGGCGATCGGGGTCCGGGGGGCTCAGGCCCACTAAGATGGCGTGGGCTATAGCAAACGAAAATATGAGAATCGTGCGGAATTCTAGTTTTTTGGCCGTAAAATGCAAACATATCATGAACGGTCATGGCGGGGCCGTGACTATAGTTCCTTAGGTCCTATTTAATGGCCCGAAAAATTTTAGGCGATCCGGGTCCGGAGGGCCCGTGCCCACCCGGAAGGCGTGGGCTATGCTTACGAAAATATGAGAATCGGGCGAAATTCTAGTTTTTTGGCCGTAAAACACAAAAATATGGGGAACGATCATGGCGGAGCAGTGAATATGGTTCTTTCGGTCGTATTTGATGGCTTGGAAAACTTTTAGGCGATTCGGGTCTAGGGGCCGGGCCCACTTGGAAGGCGTGGGCTATAGCACACGAAAATATGGGAATCGGGCGGAATTCTAGTATTTTGGCCGTAAAACACAAAAGAACGAGGAAACAGTAATGATGGGGCTGGGCCTATGGTTCCTCAGGTCATATTCTATGGCCCAAACAAATTTTAGGCGATACGGGTCTGCGGGGCCCGGGACCATTCGGAAGGCGTGGGCTATAGCACACGAAAATATGGGAATCGGCGGAATTCAAGTATTTTGGCCATAAAACGCAAAAGGAATGAGGAATGGTCATCGCAAGGTGGTGACTATAGTTCTTTAGGTCCTATTTGATGGCCCGGAAAATTTTTAGGGGATCCGGATCCGGATGGCCCGGGCCCACCCGGAAGGCGTGGGCTATGCTCACGAAAATATGAGAAACGGGTAGAATTCTAGTTTTTTGGCTGTAAAACGCAAAAGAACGAGGAACGTTCATGGTGGGGAAGTGACTATGGTTCCTTAGGTCGTATTTCATGTCCCAAAAGTTTTTTAGGCGGTGGGGATTCGGGGGGCTCGGGCCCACTCAAAAGGCGTGGGCTATAGCACACGAAAATATGGGAATCGTGCGGAATTCTAGTTTTTTCGCCGTAAAACGCAAACAAATGAGGAACGGTTATGGAGGGGCAGTGACTATGGTTCCTCAGGTCGTATTCAATTGCCTGAAGAAATTTTAGGCGATCAGGCTCTGCGGGGCCCGGGACCACTCGGAAGGCGTGGGCTATAGCACATGAAAATATGGGAATCGGGCAGAATTCTAGTATTTTGGCTGTAAAACGCAAACAAATAGGAACGGTCAAGGCTGGTTGGTAACTATGGTTCCTTAGGTCGTATTTCATGGCCCGGAAAAATTTTAGGCGATCGGGGTCTGGGGGGCTCAGGCCCACTAAGATGGTGTGGGCTATAGCACACGAAAATATGAGAATCCTGTGGAATTCTAGTGTTTTGGCCGTAAAATGCACAACAATAATGAACGGTCACGGCGGGGCAGTGACTATAGTTCCTTAGGTCCTATTTGATGGCCCTAAAAATTTTAGGCGATCCGGGTCTGGAGGGCCCGGGCCCACCCGGAAGGCATAGGCTATGCTCACGAAAATATGAGAAACGGGCGAATTCTAGTTTATTGGCCGTAAAACACACAAATATGGGGATCGATCATGGCGGAGCAGTGAATATGGTTCTTTAGGTCGTATTTCATGGCCCAAAAACTTTTTAGGCGATCGGGGTCCAGGGGGCTCGAGCCCACTCAGAAGGCGTGGGCTATAGCACACGAACATATGGGAATCGTGCGAAATTCTGGTTGTTTGGCCATAATACGCAAACAAATGAGGAACTGTCATGGCGGGGTGGTAACTACGGTTCCTCATGTCCTATTTGATGGCCCGGAAAATTTTTAAGCAATCCGGGTGCGGAGGGCCCGTGTCCACCCGGAAGAGGTGGGCGATAACACAAGAAAATATGAGAATCAGGCGAAATTCTAGTTTTTTGGCCGTAAAACGCAAATAAACGTGGAACGGTGTTCTTTAAGTCGTATTTGATGGCCCGAAAATTTTTTAGGCGATCTGTGTCTGGGACTCGGGCCCACTAAGAAGGCGTGGGCTATAGCACACGCAAATATGGGAATCGTGCGAAATTCTAGTCCTTTGGCCGTAAAACGCAAAACAATGATGAACGGTCACGGCAGATCAGTGTCTATAGTTCCTTAGGTCCTATTTGATGGCCCGGAAAATTTTAGGCAATCCGGGTTCGGAGGGCCCGGGCCCACTCGGAAGGCGTGGGCTATGCTCACGAAAATATGAGAAACAAACGAAATTCTAGTTTTGTGGCCGTAAAATGCAAAATAATGAGGAACGGTTATGGTGGGGAAGTGACTATGGTTCCTTAGGTCGTATTTCATGTTCCGGAATAGTTTTAGGCAGTCGGGATTCGGGGGTCTCGGGCCCACTCAAAAGGCGTGGGCTTTAGCACACGAAAATATGGGAATCGTGCGGAATTCTAGTTTTTTAGCCGTAAAACGCAATCAAATGAGGAACGGTCATGGCGAGGTGGTGACTATGGTTCCTTAGGTCTTATCCGATGGCCCAAAAAACTTTTAGGTGATCCGGGTCTGGAGGGCCCGGCTCCACTCGGAAGGCGTGGGCTATAGCACACGAAAATATGAGAATCAGGCGGAATTCTAGTTTTTTGGCCGTAAAATGCAAAACAACGAGGAACGGTCATGGTGGGGCAGTGAATATGGTTCCTTAGGTTGTCTTTCATGGCCCATAAAATTTTTATGTGATCGGGATCTGGGGGGCTCGGGCCCACTCGGAAGGCATGGGCTATAACACACTAAAATATGGGAATCGTGCAAAAGTATAGTTTTTTTTCCGTACAACGCAAAATAAAGAGGAACGGTCATGGCGGAGCAGTGAATATGGTTCTTTAGGTCGTATTTGATGGCCCGAAAAATGTTTAGGCGATCAAGGTCTGGGGGACCGGGCCCACTCGTAAGGCGTGGGTTATAGCACACGAAAATATGGGAATCGAGCAGAATTCTTGTTGTTTTGCCGTAAAACACAAAAGAACGAGGAACGGTCATGGTGGGGTTGTGCCTATGGTTACTTAGGTCATACTCTATGGACCAAAAACATTTTAAGCGATTCGGGTCTGCGGGGCCCGGGACCACTCGGAAGGCGTGGGCTAGCACATAACAATATGGGAATCGGCGGAATTCTAGTTTTTTGGCCGTAAAATACAAACAATGAGGAACTATCATGGCGGGGCAGTGACTATGGTTCCTTACGTCCTATTTGATGGCTCGGAAACATTTTAGGCAATCCGGGTTCGGAGGGCCCGTGCCCACCCGGAAGGCGTGGGCTATGCACACGAATATATAAGAATCGGGCGGAATTCTAGTTGTTTGGCCGTAAAATGCAAATAAACAAGCAACGGTCATGGCAGGGCGGTGACTATGGTTCCTTAGGTCGTATTATATGGCCCGAAGAAATTTTAGGCGATCAGGGTCCGGGGGGCGCGGGCCCACTAAGAAGGTGTGGGCTATAGCACACAAAAATATGGGAATCGTGCGGAAGTATAGTTGTTTGGCCGTAGAACGCAAAGCAAATGATGAACGGTCACGGCGGGGAAGTGACTATAGTTCCTTAGGTCCTATTTGATGGCCCAAAAAACTTTTAGGCGATCCAGGTCCGGAGGGCCCGGGCCCAACCGGAAGGCGTGGGCTATGCTCACGAAAATATGGGAATCGTGCGGAATTCTAGTGTTTTAGCCGTAAAACGCAAACAAATGAGGAACGGTCATGGAGGGTGGTGACTATGGTTCTTTAGGTCCTATTTGATGGACCGAAAATATTTTAGGTGATCCGGGTCCGGAGGGCCCGAGGCCACTCGGAAGGTGTGGGCTATAACACACGAAAAAATGGGAATCAGGCGTAATTCTAGTTTTTTGGCCGTAAAATGCAAAAGAATGAAGAACGGTCATGGTGGGGCCTGTGACTATGGTTCCTTAGGTCGTATTTCATGGCCCAGAAAAGTTTTAGGCAATCGGGGTCCGGGGGCTCGGGCCCAATCGGAAGCCGTGGGCTATAGCACCCGAAAATATGGGAATCATGTGAAATTCTCAATTTTGGCCGTAAAATGAAAAACCATTAGGAACGGTCATGGCGGGGAGGTGACTATGGTTCTTTAGATCCTATTAGATGGCCCGGAAAAATGTTAAGCGATCCGGGTCCGGAGGGCCCGTGCCCACCAGGAAGGCGTGGGCTATAGCACAGGAAAATATGAGAATCGGGCGGAATTCTAGTTTTTGGGCCGTAAAATGTAAAACAATGAGGAACGGTCATGGCGGAGCAGTGAATATGGTTCTATAGGTTGTATTTGATGGCCCGGAAAATTTTTAGGCGATTCGGGTCTGGGGGGTCAGGCCCACTCGGAAGGCGTGGGCTATAGCACATGCAAATATGGGAATCGGGTGGAATTCTAGTTTTTTGGCCGTAAAACACAAAAGAATGAGGAACGGTCATGATGGGGCTGTGCCTATGGTTCCTTAGGTCGTATTATATGGCCCGAAACAATTTTAGGCGATCCGGGTCTGCGGAGCCCGGGACCACTTGGAAGGCGTGGGCTATACCACACGAAAAGATGGGAATCGGTGGAATTCTTCTTTTGGCCGTAAAATGCAAAATACGAGGAACGATCATGGCGGGGCAGTGACTATGGTTCCTTAGGTATTATTTGATGTCCCAAAAAGTTTTAGGCGATCCGGGTCTGGGGGCCGAGTCCACTTGGAAGGCGTGGGCTATAGCACACGAAAATATGGGAATCGGGTGGAATTCTAGTTCTTTTGGCCGTAAAATGCAAAAGAACAAGGAATGGTCATGGTGGGGCAGAGACTATGGTTCCTTAGGTCGTATTCTATGGCCCGAAAATATTTTAGGCGATCCGGGTCTGGGGGGCCCGGGACCACTCGGAAGACGTGGGCTATAGCACACGAAAATATGGGAATCGCGTGGAATTCTAGTGTTTTGGCCGTAAAATGCAAAACAACTAGAAACAGTCAAGGCGGGGCGGTAACTATGGTTCTTTAGGTCGTATTTCATGGCCCAGAAAATTTTTAGGCGATCCGAGTCCGGGGGGCCAGGGCCCACTCAGAAGGCGTGGGCTATAGCACACAAAAATATGGGAATCGTGCGGAATTCTAGTTTTTTGGCCTTAAAAAGCAAAACAATGAGGAACGGTCATGGTGGGGCGGTGACTATGGTTCCTTAGGTCCAATTTGATGGCCCAAAAAATTTTAGGCGATCCGAGTCCGGAGCACGAGGCCCACTCGGAAGGCGTGGGCTATAGCACACAAAAATATGGGAATCGGGCGGAATTCTAGTTTCTTGGCCGTAAAACGCACAAAAAGGAGGAACGGTCATAGCGGGGCGGTGAATATGGTTCTTTAGGTCGTGTTTGATGGCCCAAAAAGTTTTTAGGCTATCCGGGTCTGGGGGCTGGGCCCACTCGAAAGGCGTGGGTATAGCACACGAAAATATAGGAATCGGGCGGAATTTTAGTGTTTTGGCCGTACAATGCAAAAGAACGAGGAACGGTCATGGTGGGGCAGTGAATATGGTTCCTTAGGTCGTATTTCAAGGACCAGAAAATATTTAGGCGATCGGGGTCCGAGGGGGCTCGGGCCCACTCGGAAGGCGTAGGCTATAGCACACAAAACTATGGGAATCGTGCGGAATTCTAGTTTTTTTGCCGTAAAATGCGAAAAGAATGAGGAACGGTCATGGTGGGACGATGACTATGGTTCCTTAGGTCCTATTGGATGGCCCGGAAAAATTTTAGGCGATCCGGGTCCGGAGGGCCTGTGCCCACCCAGAAGGCATGGGCTCTAGCACACGCAAACATGAGAATCAGGCGGAATTCTAGTTTTTTGGCCGTAAATTGCAAAACAAATGAGGAATGGTCATGGAGGGGCAGTGGCTATGGTTCCTTAGGTCCTATTTGATGGCCCAAAAAATTTTTAGGCAATCCGAGTCCACTCGAAAGGCGTGGGCTGTAGCACACAAAACAAAACGAGGAACGGTCATAGCGGGGCGGTGAATATTGTTCTTTAGGTCGTATTTGATGGCCTTGAAAACTTTTAGGCGATCCGGGTCTGGGGGACTGGCCCAGTCGGAAGGCATGGGCTATAGCACACGAAAATATAGGAATCAGGTGGAATTCTAGTCTTTTGGCCGAAAAACACAAAAGAACGAGTAACGGTCATGGTGGGGGAAGTGACTATGGTTCCTTAGGTCGTATATCATGGCTTGGAAAAGTTTTAGGAGATCGGGGTCCCGGGGGATCGGGCCACTTGGAAGGCGTGGGCTTTAGCAAACGAATATATGGGAATCGTGCGAAATTCTAGTGTTTTTACTGTAAAACGCAAAAACAATGAGGAACAGTCATGGCGGGGCGGTGACTATGGTTCCTTAAGTCCTATTTGATGGCCCAAACAAATTTTAGGCGAACCGGGTTCGGAGGGCCCGGGCCCACCCGGAAGGCGTGGGCTATATATAGAACACTAAAATATGAGAATCGTGTGGAATTCTAGTTTTTTGGCCGTAAAACAAAAACAAATGAGGAACGGTCATGGCGAGGCGGAGACTATGGTTCCTTAGGTCCTATTTGATGGCCCAAAAATCTTTTGGGTGAACCGGGTCCGGAGGGCCCGGGCCCACCCGGAAGGCGTGGGCTATGCACACGAAAATATGAGAATCGAGCGGAATTCTAGGTTTTTGGCCGCAAAATGCAAATAAACGAGGAACGGTCATGGTGGGGGGGTGAATATGGTTCCTTAGGTCGTATTTCATGTCCCGTAATTATTTTAGGCTATCGGGGTCCGGGGGGCTCGGGCCCACTCAGAAGGCGGGGGCTATAGCACACGAAAATGTGGGAATTGTGCGGAATTCTAGTTTTCTGGCCGTAAAATGCAAAAATATGAGGAATGGTCATGGCGGGGTGGTGACTATGGTTCCTTAGGTCTTGTGTGATGGCCCAAAAAAATTTTAAGCGATTCGGGTCCGGAGGGCCCGTGCCCACCCGGAAGGCGTGGGCTATAGCACACGAAAATATGAGAATTAGGTGGAATTCTAGTTTTTTGGCCGTAAAATGCAAAATTAAATGAGGAACGATCATGGTGGGGCGGTGACTATGTTTTATTAGGTCCTATGTGATGGCTCGCAAAAATTTTAGGCGATTCGAGTCCGGGGGCCGGGCCCACTCGGAAGGCGTGGGCTATTGCACACGAAAATAAGGGAATCGGGCGGAATTCTAGTTTTTTCGCCGCAAAACGCAAAAGAACGAGAAACAGTCATGGTGGGGCAGTGACTATGGTTATTTAAGTAATATTCTATTGCCCGAAACAATTTTAGGCGATCCGGATCCGGAGGGCCCTGGCACACTCGGAAGGCGTGGGCTATAGCACACGAAAATATGGAAATCGTGAGGAATTCTAGTTTTCTGGCCGTAAAACGCAAAACAAATGAGGAACAGTTATGGCGACGCGGTGGCTATGGCTCCTTAGGTCCTATTTTATGGCCCGTAAAAATTTTAGGCAATCCGAGTCCGGAGCGCCCGAGCCCACTCGGAAGGCGTGGGCTAGCTCACGAAAATATGGGAATCGTGCGGAATTGTAATTCTTTGGCCGTAAAACGCAAAAAAAAGAAGAGGAAAGGTCATGGCGGGGCAGTGACTATGGTTCCTTAGGTCCTATTTGATGGCCCGAAAGAATTTTAGGCGATCCGAGTTCGGAGGGCCCGGGCCAACCCGGAGGGCGTGGGCTATAGCACACGACAATATGAGAATCGAGCGGAATTCTAGTTTTTGGGCTGTAAAACGCAAATAAACGAGGAACGGTCAAGGAGGGATGGTGAATAGTGTTCTTTAGGTCGTATTTGATGGCCCAGAAAATTTTTACCCGATTCGGGTCTGGGGGGCCGGGCCCACTAGGAAGGCGTGGGCTATAACACACGAAAATATGGGAATCGATCGGAATTCTATTTTTTTGCCGTAAAATGCAAACGAACAAGGAACGGTCATAGTGGGATGGTGACTATGGTTCCTTAGGTTGTATTCTATGGCCCGAAGAAATTTTAGGCGATCCGGGTCTGCGGGGCCTGGGACCACCCGGAAGGCGTGGGCTATAGCATATGAAAATATGGGAATCAGGCGGAATTCTAGTATTTTGGCCGTAAAACATAAAAAACTAGAACGGTCAAGGCGGGGCGGTAATTATGGTTCCTTAGGTCGTATTTCATGGCCCGGAAAATTTTTAGGCGATCGGGGTCCTAGGGGCTTAGGCCCACTAAGAAGGCGTGGGCTATAACACACGAAAATATGGGAATCGTGCGGAATTCTATTTTTTTGGCTGTAAAACGCAAAACAATGATTAACGATCATGGCGGGGCAGTGACTATGGTTCCTTAGGTCCTATTTGATTGCCCAAAAACTTTTTAGGTGGTCTGGGTCCGGAGGGCCTAGGCCCACTCGGAAGGCGTGGGCTATAGCACATGGAAATATGGGAATCGGGCGGAATTCTAGTTGTTTGGCCGTAAAATGCAAACAAAACGAGGAACGGTCATAGTGGAGCATCGAATATGGTTCTTTAGGTAGTATTGGATGGCCCGAACAAATTTTAGGGGATCTGGGTCCGGAGGGCCCGGGTCCACTCGAAAGGCGTGGACTATAGCACACGAAAATATGGGAATCAGGCGAAATTCTAGTGTTTTGGCCATAAAATGCAAAAGAACTAGGAACGGACAAGGCGGGGCGGTAACTATGGTTCCTTAGGTCGTATTGCATGGCCCGGAAAACTTTTAGGCGATCGGGGTCCGGGGGATTCGGGCCCACTAAGAAGGCGTGGGCTATAGAACATGAAAATATGAGAATTGTGCGAAATTCTAGTGTTTTGGCTATAAAACGCAAACAAATGATGAACGGTCACGGCGGGGCAGTGACTATAGTTCCTTAGGTCCTATTTGATGGCCAAGAAAAATTTTATGCAATCCGGGTCCGGAGGGCCCGGGCCCACCCGGAAGGCATGGGCTATGCTCACGCAAATACGAGAATCGTGCGGAATTTTAGTTTTTTGGCCGTAAAACGCAGAAGAACAAGGAACGGTCATAGCGGGGCCATGAATATGGTTTTTCAGGTCATATTTGATGGCCCAGAAAATATTTAGGCAATTCGGGTCTGGGGGCCGGGCCCACTCGGAAGGCGTGGGCTATAGCACACGAAAATATGGGAATCAGGCGAAATTCTAGTTTTTTTGGCCGTAAAACGCAAAAAAACGAGAAACGGTCATTGCGGGGCGGTGAATATGGTTCTTTAGGTAGTATTTGATGGCCCTGGAAATTTTTAGGCGATCCCGGTCTAGGGGTCGGGCCCACTCGGAAGGCGTGGGCTATAGCACATGAAAATTTGGGAAATCGGGCGGAATTCTAGTTCTTTGGCCGTAAAACGCAAAATAATGAGGGACGGTCATGGCAGGGCGGTGACTATGGTTCCTTAGGTCCTATTTGATAGCCTGAAAAATTTTTAGGCGAACCGAGGCTGGAGGGCCCGGGCCCACCCGGAAGGCGTGGGCTATAGCGCACGAAAATATGAGAATTGTGCGGAATTTTAGTTTTTGGCCGTAAAACGCAAAACAAATGAGGAACGGTCATGGCAGGGCGGTGACTATGGTTCCTTAGGTCCTATTTGTTGGCCCGAATAAATTTTAGGCTAACCGGGTCCGGAGGGCTCGGGCCCACCCGGAAGGCGTGGGCGATGCACACGAAAATATGAGAATCGGACGGAATTCTAGTTTTTTGGCCGTAAAATGCAAATAAACGAGGAACCGTCATGGTGGGGTGGTGAATATGGTTCCTTAGGTCGTATTTCATGTCCCGAAATATTTTTAGGCGGTCGGGGTCCGGGGGGCTCGGGCCCACTCAGAAGGCGTGGGCTATAGCACACGAAAATGTGGGAATCGTGCGAAATTCTAGTTTTTTGGCCGTAAAATGCAAAAATATGAGGAACGGTCATGGCGGGGTGGTGACTATTGTTCCTTAATTCCTATTTGATGGCCCGAAAAAATTTTAAGCGATCCGGGTCCGGAGGGCCCGTGCCCACCCGGAAGGCATGGGCTATAGCACACGCAAATATGAGAATCGGGCGGAATTCTAGTTTTTTTGCTTTAAAATGCAAAAAAAATGAGGAACGCTCATGGCAGAGCGGTGAATATGGTTTTTTAGATCGTATTTGAGGGCCTGAAAAAAGTTTAGGCGATCCAGGTCTGGGGGCCGGGCCCACTCGGAAGGCGTAGGCTATAGCACACGAAAATATTGGAATCGGGAGGAATTCTAGTTTTGTGGTCGTAAAGCGCAAAGAAATGAGGAACGGTCATGGCAGGGCGGTGACTATGGTTCCTTAGGTCGTATTTGAAGGCCCAGAAAAATTTTAGGCAATCGGGCTCCGGAGGGCCCGTGCCTACCTGGAAAGGGTGGGCTATAGCACCTGAAAATATGCGAATCGGGCGGAATTGTAGTTTTTTGGCCGTAAAATACAAATAAACGAGGAACGGTCATGCCGGGGAGGTGAATAGGGTTCTTTAGGTCGTATTTGATGGCCCAGAAAAATTTTAGGCAATTCGGGTCTGGGGGGACGGGCCCACTCGGAAGGCGTGGGCTATAGCACATAAAAATATGGGAATCGGGCGAAATTCTAGTTTTTTGGCCATAAAACGCAAAAGAACGAGTCTACGGGGCCTGGGACCACTCGGAAGGCGTGGGCTATAGCACATGAAAATATGGGTATCTGGCGGAATTCTAGTATTTTGGCCGTAAAACGTAAAACAATAGGAACAGTCAAGGCGGGGCGGTAACTATGGTTCCTTAGGTCGTATTTCATGGCCCGGACCCGTATCGCCTAAACTTTTTTCGGCCATCAAATACGATCTAAAGGACCATAGTAATTGCCCCGCCATCACCGTTCCTCGTTTGTTTGCATTTTACGGCAAAAACATTAGAATTCCGCCTGAATCCCATATTTTCGTGTGCTATAGCCCGCGCCATCCGAGTGGGCCCGGGCCCCCCTCTTCGCCTAAAACTTTTCCGGGACATCATATAGGATCTAAGGAACCATAGTCTCGGCCCTGCCATGACCGTTCCTCATAAGTTTGCATTTTACGGCCAAAAAATTATAATTCTATCTGATTCTCATATTTTCGTGTGCTATAGCCCACACCTTCCAAGGGGGCCTCGGCCCCCGAACCCCGATCGCCTAAAACTTTTCCAGGCCATGAAACACAACCTAAGGAACCATAATTACCGGACCCCATGACCGTTCCTCGTGTTTTTGCATTTTACGGCCAAAACACTAGAATTCCACCCGATTCCCATATTTTCGTATGCTATAACCCACGCCTTAAGAGTGTGTCCGGGCCCCCCGAACCCTGATCGCCTAAAATTTTTCAGGTCTATCTAATACGACCTACGAAACCATAGTCACCGCCCCTCCATGACCGTTCCTCGTTGTTTTGTGTTTTACGGCCAAAAAATAAGAATTCCTCCTGATTCCCATATTTTCGTGTGCTCTATAGCCCATGCCTTCTGATTGGGCAGGGCCCCCCGGACCCTGATCGCCTAAAATTTTTATGGACCATCAACTACGACCTAAATAACCAAATTCAACGCCCCGCATGACCGTTCCTCATTTTTTTGCATTTTACGGCCAAAAAACTAGAATTCTGCCCGATTCCCATATTTTCATGTGTTATAGCCCATGCCTTACTAGTGGGTAGGGCCGCCCGGACCTGGATAGTTTAAAATTTTTCTGGGCCATCAAATACGACCTAAGAAACCATAGTCAACACCCCGCCATGCCCGTTTCTCGTTTTCTTGCATTTTACGGCCAAAAAACTAAACTTTTACCCGATTCCCATATTTTCGTGTGCTACCTTCTGAGTGGGCCCGGGACCACCGGAACCGGATCGCCTAAAATTTTTTCGAGTTATCAAATACGATCTAAGGAACCATATTCACCGCCCCCCATGACCACTCCTCGTGTTTTTGCATTTTATGGCCAAACAACTAGAATTCTGCCCGATTCCCATATTTTCGTGTGCTATAGCCCACGCCTTCCGAGTGTGTCCGGGCCCCCGGACGCCGATCGCCTAAAACTTTTCCGGTCTATCAAATACGACCAAAGAAACCGTATTCGCCTCCCCTCCATGACCGTTCCTCATTTAATTTAATTTTACGAACACAAAACAAGAATTCCGCCTGATTTCCATATTTTTATGTGTTGCCCACTACTTCTGAGTGGGCAGGGCCCCCCGGACTCGAATCGCATAAAATTTTTCCGGGCCTTCAAATACGACCTAAAGAACCGTAGTCACTGCCCTGTCATGACCGTTCCTCCTTTTTTTGTGTTTTACGGCCAAAAAGAAGAATTCCGCGTGATTCCCATATTTTCGTGTGCTATAGCCCACGCCTTCCGAGTGGGCAGGACGCCCCGGACCTGGATCGCCTAAAATTTGTACGGGCCATCAAATATGACCTAAAGAACCATAGACACCGCACTCTCATGACCATTCCTCATTTTTTTGTGTTTTACGGTAAAAAACTAGAATTCCGCCCGATTCCCATATTTTCGTGTGCTATAGCCCACGCCTTCCGAGTGGGTCCAGGCCCCCCGGACTCGGATAGCCTATAATTTTTTCAGGCCATCCAATAGGACCTAAGGAACCATATTCGGCACCTCGCCATGACCGTTCGTCGTGTTTTTTGCGTTTTATGGCTAAAAAACTAGAATTCCGCCTGATTCCCATATTTTCGTGCTAGCCCACGCCTTCCGAGTGGACCTGGGCTACTAGGACCTCGATCGCCTAAAATTTTTCGGGCCATCAAATAAGACCTAAGGTACCAAAGTCACCGCCCCGCCATGATCGCTCCTCATTTTGTTGCATTTTACGGCCAAAAAACTAGAAGTCCGCCCGATTCCCATATTTTCGTATGCTATACGCCTTCCCAATGGGCAGGGCCCTCGCACCCGGATCGCCTAAAATTTTTCCGGGCCATCAAATAAGGCCTAATGAACCATAGTCACCACCCCGCGATGACCGTTCCTCATTTGTTAGCATTTTGCGGCCAAAAAATTAGAATTCCGCCCGTTTCCAATATTTTCGTGTGTGCCCACGCCTTCCAAGTGGGTCTGGGTCCCCCGGACCCGAATCGTCTAAATTTTTTTTGGGGCTTCGAATACGACCTAAATAACCATAGACACCACCCTCTCATGAACGTTCCTCTTTTTTTTTGCGTTTTACGGCCAAAAAACTAGAATTTCGCCCGATTTCCATATTTTCATGTGCCCACGCCTTCCGAGTGGGTCCGGGCCCCCGCACCCGGATAGCCTAAAATTTTTACGGGCTATCAAATATGACCTAAGGAACCATAGTCACTGACCCGCCATGACCGTTCCTCGTTATTTGCGTTTTATGGCTAAAATACTAGAATTCCGCCTAATTCCCATATTATCGTGTGCTATAGCCCACCCCTTCCGAGTGGGCAGGACCCCCCGGACCCAGATCGCCTAAAACTTTTTCGGGCCATCAACTACGACCTAAAGAACCATAGACACCGCCCTCTCATGACCCTTCCTCATTTTTTTGCATTTTACGGCCAAAAACAAGAAGTCGGCATGATACCTATTTTTTTGTGTGCTATAACCCATGCCTTCTGAGTGGGCAGGACCCCCCGGACCCGGATCGCCTACCATTTTTTAGGGCTATCAAATACGACCTAAAGAACCATAGACACCGCCCTCTCATGACCGTTCCTCATTTTGTTGCATTTTACGGCCAAAAAACTAGAATTCCGCCCGATTCCCATATTTTCGTATGCTATAGCCCACGCCTTCCGAGTGGGTCCGGGACCCGCGGACCCGGATAGCCTAAAATTTTTTCGGGGCTTCAAATACGACTTAAGGAACCATAGTCAGCGGCCCACCATGACCGTTCCTCATTATTTTGCATTTTACGGCCAAAGAACTAGACTTTCGCTCGATTCCCATATTTGCGTGTGCTATGCCCACGCCTTCCGAGTGGGACTGGGCCACCCGGACCTCGATCGCCTAAAATTTTTCGGGCCATCAAATAAGACCTAAGTCCTCATTATTTTGCATTTTACAGCAAAAAAACTAGAATTTCGCCCGATTCCCATATTTTCATATGCTATAGCCTACGTCTTCCCAATGGGCAGGGCTACCGGACCCGGATCGCCTAAAATTTTTCTGGGCCATCAAATACGACCTAAGGAACCATAGTTACTTCCCCGCCATGACCGTTCCTCATTGTTTTGTATTTTACGGCCAAAAAATTAGAATTCTCCTCGATTCTCATATTTTAGTCTGCTATAGCCCACGCCTTTCGAGTGGGCCCGGATCGCCTAAAATTTTTCCGAGCCATCAAATAGGACCTAAGGAACCTTACTCACTTCTCTGCCATGACCGTTCCTCGTTCTTTTGTGTTTTACAGCCAAAGAAATAGAATTCCGCCCGATTCCCATATTTTTGTGTGCTACCCATGCCTTCTGAGTGGGTCCGGACCTTGATCGCCTAAAATTTTTCCGGCCCATCAAATACAACCTAAAGAACCATAGTCACTACCCCGCTATGACCGTTCCTCGATTTTGTGCGTTTTACGGCCAAAAAACTAAAATTTCGCCTGATTCCCAAATTTTCGTGTGCTATAGCCCACGCCTTCCGAGTGGGCCCGAGCCCCCCGGACCCGGATCGCCTAAAATATTTTCGGGTCATCAAATACGAACTAAGGAACCATAGTCACCGCCCCTCCATGATCGTTCCTCATTTGTTTGCATTTTACGGCCAAACAACTAGAATTCTGCTTGATTCCTATATTTTCGTGTGCTATAGCCCACGCCTTCCGAGTGGGTCTGGGCCCCCCGGACCCCGATCACCTAAAAATTTTCCGGGCCATTAAATACGACTTAATTAACCATAGTCACCGCCCCACCATGACCGTTCCTCATTGTTTTGCGTTTTTTCGCCAAAAAACTAGAATTTCACCTGATTCCCATATTTTCGTGTGATATAGCCCACGCCTTCCGAGTGGGTCCGCTCCCCAGGGCCTGGATCGCCTAAAATATTTTTGGGCTATCGAATACGACCTAAGGAATCATTGTCACCGCCCTTCCATGATCGTTCCTCATATTTTGCATTTTACGGACAAAAAACTAGAATTCCGACCTGATTCCAATATTTTCGTCCAGAACCCGCCAACGCTCGTGAAAATTGGTATAGCCCATGCCTTCCGAGTGGGCAGGGCCCCCCAGACCCGGATCATCTAAAACAATTTTGGGCCATCAAATACACCTAAAGAAACTTAGTCACCGCCCTGCCATGATCGTTCCTCATTGTTTTGCATTTTATGGCAAAAAAACTAGAATTCCGCCCGATTCCTTTATTTTCATGTGCTATAGCCCACGCCTTCCGAGTGGGCACGGGCCCCCGGACCCGGATCGCCTAAAAAGTTTCCGGGCCATCAAATAGGACCCAAGGAACCATTGTCACCGCCCCACCATGACTGTTCCTCGTTTTTTAGTGTTTTACGGCTAAAAAACTAGAATTTTGCCCGATTCCCATATTTTCGTGTGTACCCACGCATTCCGAATGGGCATGGGCCCCTCGGACCCCGATCGCCTAAGATTTTCTGTGCCATCAAATAATACCTAAGGTACCATAGTCACCACCCCGCCATGACCGTTCCTCGTATTTTTGCATTTTACGGCCAAAAACCTAGAATTCCGCCCGATTCCCATAATTTCCTGTGATATAGCCCATGACCGTTCCACATTGTTTTTCGTTTTAGGACCGAAAAACAAGAATTCCGCCTGATTCCCATATTTTTGTGTACTATAGCCCACGCCTTCATTGTGGCAAGCCCCTCGGATCACCTAAAATTTTTTTGGGCTATCAAACACGACCTAAAGAACCATAGTCACCACCCTTTCATGATCGTTCCTCATTTTGTTGTATTTTACGGATAAAAAACTAGAATTCCGCCCGATTTCCATTTTTTCGTGTGCTATGCCCACGCCTTCCGATTGGGCTGGGGCCCTCGGAATCGGATCGCCTAAAATATTTTTGGGCCATCAAATACGACCTAAAGAACTATAGTCACCACCCCGCCATGACCGTTCCTCCTTTTGTTTGCGTTTTACGGCCAAAAAACTAAAATTCCACCTGATTCCCATATTTTCGTGTGCTATAGCCCACGTGGGTCCGACCTAAGGAACCATTGTCGACGCCCCTCCATGATCGTTCCTTTTTTTTTTTTTTTTTTTTTGCGTTTTACGGCCAAAAAACAAGAATTCCGCACTATTCCCATATTTTCTTGTGCAATAGCCCATTCGGACCCCCAGACCCGGATCACCTAAAAATTGTTCGGGCCATCAAATATGACCTAAAGAACCATAGTCACCACCATGCCATGATCGTTCCTCGTTTTTTGCATTTTACAGCGAAAAAACTAGAATTTCGCCCGATTCCCATATTTACGTGTGCTATAGCCCACGCCTTCCGAGTGGGCTCGGGCCCCTCGGACCCGGATCGCCTAAAATTTTTCCGGGTGATCAAATAGGACCTAAGGAACCATTGTCACCGCCCCTCCATGACTGTTTCTCATTTTTTGCGTTTTAAGGACAAAAAACTAGAATTCTGCCTGATTCCCATATTCTTGTGTGCAATATAGCCCACGCCTTCTGAGTGGGCCCGGACCCCCGGACCCCGATCGCCTAAAAACATTTCGGGCCATCAAATGCGACCTAAGGTACCATGCCCCGCCATGACCATTCCTCTTTTGTGTAGTTTACGGTCAAAAAACTAGAATTCTGCCCGATTCCCATACTTTCTTATGTTATAGCCCACGCCTTCCTTGTGGCCTGGGCCCCCGGCCCCGGATCGCCTAAAATTTTTTGGGCCATCAAATATGACCTAAGGAACCATAGTCACCGTTCCGCCATGACCGTTCCTCGTTTTATTTTGTTTTACGGCCAAAAAACTAAAATTACGCTCGATTCCTATATTTTCGTGTGCTATAGCCACGCCTTTCGAGTGGACCCGGGCCCCCTGGACCCCAATCGCCTAAAATTTATCCGGGCCTTCAAATACGACCTAAGGAACCATATTCACCTCCCCACCATGACCGTTCCTCATTGTTTCGCGTTTTATGGCCTAAACACTAGAATTCCGCTCGATTACCATATTTTCGTGTGCCGCCTTCCGAGTGGGCTGGGCCCCTCCAGACCTGGATCGCCTTAAATGTTTTAGGGCCATCCAATACGACCTAAAGAACCATAGTCACCGCCTCACCATGACCATTCCTCTTTTTTGCATTTTACGGCCAAAAAACAAGAATTCCGCTCGATTCCCATATTTTCGTGTGCCATAGCCCACACCTTCTGATTAGGCCCGGGCTCCCCCCCGGACACGGATCGCTTAAAATGTTTTTGGTGCCATAGAATACTACCTAAGGAACCATAGTCACCACCCCTCCATGACCTTTCCTCGTTCTTTTGTGTTTTACGGCGAAAAAACTAGAATTTTGCTAGGATTCCCATATTTTCGTGTGCTATCCCACACCATCCGAGTGGGCAGGGATCCCCGGACCCCGATTGCCCAATATTTTTCCGGGCCATCAAATACGACCTAAGAAACCATACTCACCTCCCTTCCATGACCTTTCCTCATTGTTTTGCGTTTTACGGCCAAAACACTAGAATTCCACCCGATTACCATATTTTCGTGTGCCGCCTTCCGAGTGGGCCGAGCACCTCCGGACCCGGATTGCCTTAAATTTTTCCGGGCCATCAAATACGACCTAAAGAACCATAGTCACCGCCCCGCCATGACCGTACCTCGTGTTTTGCGTTTTACGACAAAAAAACTAGAATTCCGCCCGATTCCCATATTTGCGCATGTTATAGCCCACGCCTTCTGAGTGGGCCCAAGACCCCGTATCACCTAAAAATATTTTGGGCAATAGAATACGACCTAAGGAACCATAGTCGCCGCCCCTCCATGACCGTTCCTCATTGGTTTTCGTTTTACGGCCAAACAATTAGAATTCTGCCAGATTCCCATATTTTCGTGTGCTATAGCCCACGCCGCCTTCCGAATGGGCTCGG
>AWOL01S0335844.1:5888-15995 GCA_000715115.1 Nicotiana otophora | reverse complement strand
GGAAACAACCTCTTGCAGAAATGCAGGGTACAATAGACCCTTGTGGTCCGGCCCTTCCCCGGACCCGCATAGCGNATAGAAAAGGAATGAAAAGAATGGAAACTAAAAAGAAGAAAATCAGGTCCAAGAAATTTAGATTTTTTTTCTTGTTCTTTTTGAGATAAGGGGAGCCTTGGCGTAACTGGTAAAGTTACTGCCATGTGACCAGGAGGTCACGGGTTCAAACCGTGGAAACAACCTCTTGCAGAAATGCAGGGTACAATAGACCCTTGTGGTCCGGCCCTTCCCCGGAGGAACTTAATGTATCGCACTGCCCTTTTTTTTTTTGAGATAACTGAGAAATCCCCAGCCAACTGGCACAATGGTTCGAAACTCGATAATGGGCTGTCCCTCTATCCTTCCCTACTTAAATACCATGCTTTTGTCCGTGGCAAGGTTCAAACCAGCCTAGTGAAGGGGAGATCACATGACCTAGTCAACTGTAAATGAACTTGAAACTTGAATATATAGTTTAGGGAAACAACAGAGTTATGGTAAATTTAACCATCTGAATAATCCTTACTGTCATATTATCCCGTCAGAATACTCAATTCTGGAGATTACAAGCTCAGATCACGGTTAAGGATATTTCAAAATCGAAATATGGTTTAGATATTCATCATAGAAATTTGACAAAAAACCCTTATATACCACCCTATAACCCATTATATCTTCCAAGGATAAATGCTCCCCTAAAGAAGGTGGCCACTAAAAGAAGGTTTGTGGTATACATTACAAGCTTAATTCATCCTAATGCATGAAGCAAGAGTTATCTTGTGCCCTTTATCAGCAAGAATCTACATATTCCAGATATAACATAGATTTCTCGTATGCTGAGTGATATTGTCTAATGAAATTGTCCAACATAAAAAATTTCGACTTGCTTAGTGTTCAAACTTTAGCATTAAGAAGCCTTAGAGGTCGGTGGTAAAAGATAACAACTAGTTAAGAAGTACTAAAGTGCTAATGTGCCATATATTACAGATTTATGAACTGTTATAATAGATTGAAAGTGTATATACTCTGGGACCTTAATGTATAAAGTCAGAAATGTTACAGAGAGAAAATAGGGAGGAGGCCATAATATAATGAAAAACTAAGGCGCATCAAAGAATGACATCAACAACTGGCCAACAAGCTGACTCAAGAGATACACTTACTCTACTAGTTTGTTCATTGAATTACATAAAGTCGATTCATATGAAGATCAAGTCTACTTAAATGTCTTACATTTACGGCCCCCCAGGGGCAAGGGTTTTGGTTCAGCAGTAAGAAGGCAATGCCGGATGTGCGAATAGGGAGCATGTCACAAGTTTGAATCATGTCACTTACCAGATAGCCCTGTTTCTCTTCTTTATTTTTTATTTCAAATTTCTTTTTTCTTTACAGGGGTCCAAAAGGCTGAAAAGGAGGGTACTTAAGAGGGAATACGGTAGAAGAGCGGGCCCATACTCTCTCGAGTTCTGAATTTGTGGACCAACTAGGGATAGGGCAGCTAACTCACATGGAATTTTTTGATTACAAAAGAGAAAATATCTTACACTGGCATGTCAAGACAAAGACTTAACCGGAAAAAAAAGGAAGAAGAAGAGCCTGCAATTTGGTGGCAGTCAAATCATAAAAAGGAAAGAGCTGCAAGTTTGCAAATTTTATTTGCAGGAATTGGTGTTGAAGGTGGAAGCTAGAGGAGAGTTTTGGGATGAGATAAAGAAAGCAACCATTGCTTATGAGAAAAAGACATTTTTTAAATCGAAACAATATGAGGCTCCTCAAGTCAAATATATATGTGGACTAAATAATGGAAGGTGACTCTTTTTTTCACATGAACTCATTTACATGTACGTATCGGACACGAGTACACATAAGGATCTAGGACGAGTAAGTCTAGCTTTTTACTAATTTTTAGTGTATATTGAAGGACCTGCACAAAGCACCCACATTCTTATCACACACGTTCTACATCAAGACAAAGGCAGGAGCTCAATGACATAACAGATGGCAACTAGAGAGAAAAAAGATTTAAGTTTTTTAGAACTTACAACATTGGTTAGAACAATTCCAGGAGTAACACAGACTACACTTATGCCAGCTTCGGCAGGTAGCCTCTTGTGAAGGACGCTACTGAACATAATCTGCAGTTTTAACCACAGAGGATTAGTTACTGGAGCGCAAATGAACAAAGCCAGGACATTCTTTTTTTTTCAAAAATCAAACAGAAACCACATAGAAAGGAGAAGGAAATAAGAGCTTAGCTTCCTAAGTTCACTTCTATCAGAAACACTAGATGATTTAATTTTATAGATGAAATGATTACTAATAAGAATCTAATAAAGTGTACTTTTTATACTTGATCTTTTGCTTTCATGTCCCTTGCCTGGTGTTCAGTGCTGATGTAATGTGTGCAAAGGCTTCCCATATTACATATGACATTGATGATTAGAAGTGCTGAAAAGTTGAAAGGCTGGATAGTTTGTTTTCCTTTCCTGTCCAGTATTTTCAATCCAAGCCAACATAGGAAAAGCCGCAAGCACCACTAGGCCGGGTCAGTCGGTTGAACGTCATTAGGGTCCGATATTCATTCCTTACTCAAAAAAAATTAAAACCAGTGTGGATCGACTTTCTAAAAGAATTTGCACATGTGTATTAGCGTGACTTTCTACAAGCAAATAAACATCTCCCTACAGAAATCAATTTTCAGTAACAACTTGTGGAATTAAGAGATTTCAAATTTTCAGTAATGGCTCTCAATTGACATGCAATAAATCTACAAGAGACGTGCCTTTTGATGTTTGCATCCCAAATTACCAAACAACAATATATTCTTGTTCCTTGATAACTCTTTGATGGGTCCCATCCAAGATATTCAAATTGCATTTTTGATCACTAATCAGGATGATCATGTATGATAGCAATCACCTTATGCCTAATGGATGTCAACAATATTGGAGTGAATATGGGCTAGTGAAATCAAATACTAGTATTTCTATCAGCATAAATTGAGTAGATAGTAATACAAGATGTGTGCAGCTTAAGAGTCCTATTCAAAAGAATTCTCCTCTCCACAAAACCCATCGCTCATCTAACACATGGTGGAGTATCATGTTTGATTGTTAGTTAGAAGAAAATACTCCAACCTTTAAAGAAAAAAACCTGTTTCATTAAATGTATAAAAGTATTGTTTGCATTTTGCTTGTCACTCCATGCGGTCTAACAACAAGCATCTTCTTTCAGTTGCATTTCTTGGACGATATCCAATAAATATTCTCTACACAGCTCTAGACTGAGATTTACATGTATGCTCCTTAACTACAACTGTACTATTATGCACAAAAACTGGTGAGATTGTGCTAAAACGATACAGAATGCGCAACCTTCAGTGCACTTGGCAGCTGTGTGAGTCAGATCAGGCAGACCATGGAAGGGGCGTTATATGGAAAAATTAAGGTTTCTAAGCTTTATTTAATAGGCAGAACGTAAGCTTCGCGAATCATGGAAAAAACGGAGTATAACTAGGCAGCCACTTGTGTTAAGGTGCTTTAGTGCAGTGGTTGAACAGGTTGTGGCATCTCAATTAACAATAACAGGACAAGCAAAAGACCTTTAGCAGGTAATAGCTAATAACTTTTTAGATAATACCTGAGCAAGCTTGCTGCCTCCATATCCCACTACACTGGTGTACTTCCTCTTTCCAGATACAACATTCATATCTTCTGGATCAACAAACCCAACATAGTGCATCTACACAGATGAAATAAACTATATTCCTGTCAGCTGGCGTGACAATAGCCATACACTGAAACGGAAAACCTACTCCAGAATCCAACATATAGTTGCAAAGAAAAAAAAAGTTATCCTGCTTTTGGTCTTTCAACATATTATGATGCAATCACTTAAATCAAAAGAAACTTTATTTCCTAGCAACTAAATCTACCCCTCGAACTTCGATACTTGGTTTTGTTGGAGAATAGACTTAATGGTTATTACAGCAGAACATCTACTTCGTCCTTTATATTTCACTTTCAATCCCAAATTTGGCATGATTATAGGATTTATTAGCTACCAGATCTTTTTTTTTTCCTTCTCATAACTATAATGATTTATGTCATAAAACCACCTATTCGATCATTATGTAGCATAGTCCACCAAGTCCTAATAATGTGCATCCCTTTTTTTGTTCATTTGTAATCTTAACACATACACCAGAAATCTTAAAGGACAAAGATCCAGGCCAAGCAACTTCAATTTCCCAAGCAGTAAAATACCTTTTCTGCTCAGATTGTTCATGAAAAGGCAAAGGCTTCCAAAAAGAAAAGGACAAAAATAATGAAGTACATGCTGAACCACCTACTCTTTGCTGTCTATCGTTGCTTCAACAAGCTTATGCTTTATACTACCCCAAATTAATGAATACTAGATAACCGTTTTCACCAATGCTGAAACTTCAATTTGCAACTTATTTTAAAGTATCTCGTGGATATCATGGAAAGATAGGAATCATTTAAAGCAATAACTTAGAGCAAAAGGTGAGGAGAGAAGCAATTGAGTATATAACATATCCATCTAGAATGGGGGCATACTGCTAAGACTTACCGTAGAGTTCACGTTAATAATTCGGCTGGGAGAGCCTCTAATAAGTGATGGTAAAAGCAATATGGAAAGCATCGCTGGAGCTAGATGATTCACTTGCATGTGTTCTTCATACCCATCTTTTGAAAACTTCTGTGGTTCTGTAGAAAACAAAATGATTCATTAGCTTGGTTAGAAGACTCAGAAGCAAAGTCTTACAAGTTTCCAGATAAAAGCAAGTCCATTCACTCAGCTATCATTCATTCAGTTTCCATCAATAGGAGAAAACAGGTTAAAAGTTGTATCATATTTCTATTGCCAACACTATGTATGTCCATGCTTAAACTGCTAAATAGACCCACACTAGCCAAGCTTTAGTACATTAGCAAGAAAATATGGTAAGGCAAGCAAAAGCGAGAAGTCAGGCTAAGGCACTGCATTAATACAGGACAGGTGACCGGCATAGAGTTTTCTTGTTACCTATGATCATGATCAAGAGTTCTAGCACATCCATTGAATGTAAACATGATGAACATTTAACGGTAGTTCTAGAAAAAAAAAGGTTCTAGGAACATATCCGAAGGTGCATATAAAATGTCAATCATAAACTTATAGTTGTTAAGATAACCAATTCCACAGATACAACAGTAAACTGTGTTTTAACCAAGAAATGTAGACTAATCGTTGCAACTTATTCTAGGGTAGTAGGAGAACATTTTACTTTACACTTACACTATATCACCATGCTTGAGTGAGCTTATAAGACGTAAGCATGAGAAGGTGATTATCCAGTTAAAGACCCAGATGCTGCTGCTACAGGCTCTTCCCACTTTAGAAATAGATATGGGACATCCTTTCGTTTTATCCAAATCAGCCAAGTAACTAATCAAATAGAATTTGTCATTCAGAATCTCTATAGAATATCCCATCCAAAGACTAGAGCCAAAAACAAACCTTTCTGGAGTTCTTATTTGACATAAATCATAAAACCAACTTTTTTCGTATTTACCAGGTAGCACTAGCGAATTCAAAGCGTAGATCAGTCTGAAGCTAGTGATGGCCCATTTAAGATTCATATCATCTCAACTCTAGAAACATTCTAGAAGAATATATACATAGAGCAAAAATCAATCATTGATGTGTTTGGTGTCACGAGAATTTGATAAACACTGATTTATCACATTTACAGATTTAATACCTTGCTTTTCAGAGGTTGTCCATAGTTACATGGAAACAGACCTTTATAGATGCTCCACATAGACCATAGACTTATAAACTAAGACAACAAACAAAAAACTTGACCACATGATGAAACTTCTAAAAGATGCAAACACGCTATAGTATTTGAAAAGATTAAAACTGGATATCAAGTAACAATATGCTTTTATGACACAGCTGAAACCTAATAGTTGTTCTCAATGTATTATAGCTCCAATAACGCACAAAAAGAGTGGATATTTTGGTTAACATCAATTAATAAGAAGAAACTAAAATAGCACTAACCCCCTATTGAAAATATGCCAGCATTGTTGATGAGAACATGTAATGGTGCCAAGCGGGCATTCCAAGCTTCTGCGAATCGTGCAACAGAATCCAAAGAGAGAAGATCAAGCTCCATGACCTAGCAACAAATGTGAACCTTATTCATTTAAGAAAATTCTCTCATGACAGTAGAAGAGATTAACTAATAATAACTTCAAAAATCTTGAAACTTAAACATTTGTAATAAATTAGAAAGCTGTATACTTCTTCCTAGATGTATTACTATTAAGTGAAAGACGACATACCTCAATGTTGAGTGGAAGGCCCTTGCCAGACCAATCTTCCTGCCATTTCCGTATTAATTCCTGTGCATTTTTCGTGTTCCTGACAGCCATAACAACATGGGCTCCTGATTCTGCCAACTGCCTGTCTAATGCAAAAGCAAAAAAAAATTGTACATTAGAGCAAATGTACTAGAACTTGTTCTTAATCTTTGTATCTGGAAGATGAGAGATAAGAGATTAGCGAAATCAACAAGGTAATGAAGATAATAATATAAAGAAAAGGCACAAATCGACTAACATAATTATTATACATATTTTTTGACGGTGGTGTCCGGGCAACTTGTGGACATGTTGACTATTCCACCTGGTACCTGCTACCTACTACTAGCACAAGTACCATGTAACTCAGCTCACCTCATCTAGTGTTTATTTGCCTCTGCTGAGATTGGAACCTGAGACCTCAAGGTTCACCTACCACTCATACCCTTGGGTGCTAGTATGGTGTAATATCATTGGCCGCAAAGGAGGTGTGCATCATTGCACCCACCTCACCTAGCCACTACTAACACACCCTTGGGTGCTAATATGGTGTAACATTATTCACCACAAAGGACGTACGCATCAACGTAACCATGGTTGTGGCCTAGCAATCAATGAAGTGGATACAAACCTCGGGAACCAGGATTCAAATTGCACCAAAGACAATAAGCACTAGGTGATTTGTAACAAGTAACTGGTGCAGTGGTCAAGGTGCGTGCAATATACTTTAAAATTGGCGCAGAATCTCAAAATGTGTTCAATCCAATAGACAAAACTCAAACAGAAACGGCGAAAGCAAAGTGGAAGAAGCAGAAAGTAAAGCATACCGAGCGATTTCGCGGCCGATGCCGCTGGTAGAACCAGTGACGATGCAAGTGAGATCATTGATAGGAGGGAGAGGCATAGGGTTGTGCAAGTGACTAGCCGATATCCTTTGAAAAAGCATCTCGAAAACCAAATAGAACCACCCTCTTAGCCATTCCATCCATCCTAATGCTTCCTTCTTCGCCGTGTTCAAGGGCTGCTTAGCTTCTTCTTCTTCTTTAGAATTCTTAATCTCCTCCACCTTCGCCATTATCTCCTTTCCTTTGATTCTACGCAGAAAGATTCTCTCCCGAACCTGCTCCGCAACTGTCGCACTTGCAGTCTTCTTTTCTTTTCTTTATTGCCTTTTGTCTTTTTCTTTGGCCATGTGACTCTCACGTGACTAGTATTATTTTTACCAAAATCATTTTTTTTTCTAACTTGAGTTGTTTGGCCAATACTTTTAGCAAGAAGCACAAAAAAGTAACAGAAACAGTTTTGATTTTTCTTCTTACCGAGGATACTTAACAAAATATAGTATATACCAAAATAACCGCTAAACCTAATACTTAAAATATTAATGTATAAATATTTCTTATTATTTTTAGGATAGCTTTCTAATATATAGTGATTTTAGGGGTGAATGCTTTTATATTTGTTGAATGATTTTTAATGTATTTAACTTATATTAAAAGAATTAAGTACTTTTAAATTTTATTTTTATATTTTAATTAAATAAAATAAAAATATTTAATTATTGCCTGTAATAATAATTTTTTGAGATTATTTATTTACTTATAATATTAACTATTAACTAAATATATTCATGTCCTTATTCGTAATTTAATACTTAAAAACACTTTATGAAAAGCTTGGCCAAACACAAATTATTGCTCAAAAGTATTTTTCAGAGTGATTAGTCAAACACAAACTGGTTCTCTTCAAAAATACTTTTTTCAAAAGTACTTTTGAAGAAATGATTGAAAATAAGTTGATTTCTTCAGCTTAGTCAAACAGGCCAAAATAAGCTGATTTTTTTAGCTTAGTCAAACAGGCTATAAGACTAATCATAGATCCGTTCAACCGTTGTTTACTTCTCTCTTTTATTTTTTAAAGACTGATTAGATCATAAATCACAAAGTCTTTTTAATTTTGTGGTGATTAGTAGATTAATTCCTTCTTAGTTGCCTAGTACCCACATCTTTAAAGGAGCACACAGTGTTTAATACTGAATTATGAACCGATGTATCTATTTATTTGACTTTTTCACTTTATCTATTTATTTTTGGTGAATGTTATGAACCTGAGCTAATCATGTGATCTAAGTTTTCTAGGGGACGATCTGACTAATATACCAACTAGGGCAAATTAATGTATAATTAATCTTTTATATTTATACGAGAAAAATATATATAATCAATTAAATATGATGAAAAATGTAACCCTTCATTTACTAGGCAAAGGAAGAACTTTAAGCAAATTATAGTTTTAATTTCATGATATCTCGAAATTAAAAGAGTTCGATAATCGTTTTATTTCCCATTTAGATAACTTGTAAACAAATGATTATTATGGCTTTCTTAGAAAGCCCTTACGTTGACATCCATCAAACAAGGGTCCCGTAACTACCATTATATATTATGGCATACAATGTACTTACAAACAAAATTGAAAGATGGAAATTATTTACCAATTCTAGTGGTCTATATAGTAGTGATAATTTGTTCAATACGGTGTTCCAAATTAGTCTAAACCCTGTGTCTTGGGAAGGCTGCCATAAGATATATATTCTTTCATGCGTTCACGATGTGTTCATTGCGCTATAATATTTCATGCAACTCGACACATGTAATTTTAAATTTGAGGGATTAAATGACGGCTTTGCATCATCTTACAGTGAAAGTTATGAATCGATCGAGACACGAAAAAACAGATAAAAGGGTAAAATGAATATGTTGGATAAGGACTTGAGAAACCTTGTAATTAATCACTCGCCTGCCACACCTAACACTAATATTTCCACATCTTTAGTGGCCCATGGAGTTATTTTCATCTCTACGTTTTAAATACGTAT
Organism: Nicotiana otophora; assembly: GCA_000715115.1. Lineage (NCBI taxonomy): Eukaryota > Viridiplantae > Streptophyta > Magnoliopsida > Solanales > Solanaceae > Nicotiana > Nicotiana otophora. The sequence continues at coordinate 6,707 of AWOL01S0335844.1, read as the reverse complement.
CCATCCCACCAGAGTCATTTCCATATCGTAGATTCCCTACACGAGCAGGATTATTTCCATAAACTACAGTGTCATTTCGCCTTCCACACTATGGTTGTCCTACAGAGTTATTCCACATCCTGTGCACTTGATTGTCTTACCAACAAATTGAAATGGGACAGGTAGGGAAAACCAGGGGCGGGGGACAAAAAGAATTGCCACTCAGCTAACTTCTACTACTATCTAGCAACCACCACTCTTTTCCTTCCCAGATGTGTCTATAAGAATAAATTGTCACATGCGAAGAGATGGCATAGAAAGATCGATTGCACTAGTCACACACGCACACAATACAGAGAGAGCAAGCACTAATGCCATAACTTGGGAAGTCAGAAATCATGGCAGCAAAACGGACCCAAAGAAACATTTTACGAACAATGACTCCAAATCAAACATATTTTAACAACCAGAGTTCAAATGATAAAAGGGTGTGGTTGATTTATACCCAACCCACTGAAACTGGGAAAATATACACTACTAGTCAAGCCATCAAGCAATCCAGAAATGCAGAGGAGCCCAGATCCTGTTTAATAGATAGACGTTCATACAACAATTAAAGCATTTGATTCAATGAAACCATGTTGAATATACCTATAGCAGAATACACAATCTAAATAGAAGTCAGGGCCCATGCAATTCTGTCATTCATGAGGGGACACGGTTTCAATTCGCATCCTGTGAACACAAAAGATGCCACCAACCTCCGTACTCCAACTGACAAGAAATTATTTCCCCCTACATAGAAAAAGAAAAGAGTTAAAACAGTCAGAGACTCCCCCC
>AWOL01S0335648.1:0-13119 GCA_000715115.1 Nicotiana otophora | reverse complement strand
ACAGTATTTTCGTTCAGATTTATCTTTACATGAAAAATGACTAAATTTCGATTACTTTTGAAATTGTGATTATTTTTCAATTATCACCTGTAAATCTTACTCTTTTTGAATTTCTCCCGTGTTCAAATGTACGGTAATAGTTTCTGCGCTATTCCTATCGCTGTTACAGAATTGCTATGCATCCTATTATTTAATGTCACTAATCACTTTCTTTCATTAACTTAATGATAAACCAAATAAGAGAAAAAAATAAATTGGAGAAAAACAATATAAAATAGCATGGATAGACGTGGAAAAATGAAGCAATAATTAATTTATATGTTTTCCTGTACTCTTCATCATCTGCTTCTTGTTTGTTTCTTTAGTATTCATTTATTTGTTCTATTTTTTTCTATTATCGTTGAGTTAATAAGAAAATAGCATTTAGCTGTCAAATAATGGTATGTAAGGTTATTATTCGTAAAAGTGGCACATAAAGAGTCAAAGAAGATACATAGCTCAGTAGTCAAATCATCACATTGCTCTAGTGTTCCTGCTTCTTATTATTGTAATTTTAAATAAATACACTACAATAATAAACAACTTATATTTGGTGTATATATTTACCACAGTGAGGAGGGGAAGCTCTGAAGTACAAAACCATGTGATTTGAGTAATTTGTAATGTAAAATACAGTTGTAATAAAAATCTAAATGTTATATGCAAGATCAAAAGCTAAAGTTTAGTGTCAAGTTTGTCTAAAAGTAGTTGCCATTTCAAGATTTTAAATTTTATCAATATGCCAACGATTTAATTAGCATTACACTGATTTTGGCTAGAAAAGAGTTTTGATATAATCTAAAGCTAAAGTGATGCACTCAGGGATACTTGTTTGACTCAAAATTTAGATCTGAGCTTAACCAATTATATTTAATAAAATAGAGTTAACCTTAGCCAATATTAATGTCCAAAAGATATGTTAACTGATCTTGCAGCAAGATAATATGTATATTATCTAAATGGCAATAAATATTGACAACACTAACAATATTCAATGACCCAAAAAGAAGGGGATAGCATTAACTAGCAATAAATAGCAATAGATGATATTTAAGTAAATAAGAACGTGAGAGTCACCCGACAAGGAATGAGATACGTAGATATTCCTTCTGACAATGATGAATGATTGATGAGCCTTCGAATGTTCAGATTGTTCTTGGATCGAATGGAGAACTTAGGCAAGAATCTTAAGAAAAAGGTATTTTGTTGTATCTTGCAATAAAGCCAAATTCTATATAGAAAGTCAACATGTATTCTTACAAATGAATATCTTCTTTCCCCTATCATTATGTCCCTTTCTATTTATAGGGAATATATATCTAAAAACCCTAATAGTACAAGTCCAGAGAATATCCACTAAAATATTTTCTTTTGTGTCTTTTCCTAAAAACTAGCCGTTATAAATCTGTCTAAGATGTTCGACCTCGGCCTTGATCTACGATGGCTTCTCGACCTTGGTCTTCACTCACTCGTCGACCCCACGCTTCATCTCTTAAGGGGAACATTTCGACCTTGGGCAGGCCTTTATTGAAGTCATACTAATAATATGTGGCAGCGTACGGAGGCTCTCTTAATGCTGACACGACTTATTCATATCAAAGGGTCGAGAGGTTCTCACTCAGGATGACCTTGCAATCCGTGCAAAGACCACTATCGGACTTCCTACAGAGTAAATAATCAATCTGAGTCTCGGCCACCGAACTCCGGTAGGTGACCAAGTTCTCCCTCTTCTTTAGGAAACTCGAGTTTGATATCACCAAATCAAATGCTCTAGCAAAGTCCAGTAGAGACATTCCTCCTCCGTTTCTATATCCAAAATCAAAGCCACCATGCACATCATCATAACCCCCCCCCCCCAGACGTCGCTCCAATATGGCCATTGAAATCTCCTATGAAAAGCTTCTCCATATGTGGGATACCACGCACCATCTCATCCAAATCCTCCCAGAAAGGTCTCTTGACTTCAAATTCCACGAAAAATGCTGGCACAAAATAGAAGATTGTATCACCCTAAGGCAAGAGGTTGAGAACATGTTGCACCAAGGGCACCTCAAAGAACTACTGAGCGACAAGGGAATAAACACATTCGCCAGGGGTCAAGGATGTCAAGGCCCGCCGAAGCCTCCCTCGCCATCATGCACCATCAACATGATTATTGGCTGCAGCGATGATGGCTCCATCAACGGCGTCAAGTTTACTGCCACTCACAAGCTCAAAAGATCAATCACCAACGAACAATATGACAGAATCAAAGAAAGTATCATGTTCGATGAGTCAGATGTCGACAGTTTTACTTTCCCTCATAACGATGTTCTCGTTATTACATTACAAGTTTTAGATGTTGATGTCAAACGTATCATGGTAGATAATGGGAGTGGAGCCTGCATTATCCATACCTGAGTCCTCTCACAGATAAGACTCGAGGACAAGATAGTTCCACGCTACATTACACTAACCGGTTTTAATAATGCAGTTGAACGGACATCGGGAGAAATTACATGCCCCATCCTCACCGATGGCATAACTCTGGAGAAAACGTTCCACATCATGGACCAGGCCACCGCATACAATGCCATAGTAGGACAACCATGGATACATCCCATGATAATCTTACCGTCCAACCTATACCAAGTGATCAAGTTCCGAATGCCTTGGGGAATATTCAGCATACGAGGAGAACAACACACGTCCTGGGAATGCTACCGCATCGCCATGGATAGCACGACAACCCAACAAAAGAAAGATAAGGAAAAAAGAAGCATAACAATCAATAGGGTCGAGGTCGACGCAAGAAGAGACCAGGGATGTCATCATGGACCCCAAAACGGTCGAAGCCGCAGACTCAATTGTGGAGAACCTTGACCCTGTTCAACTAGATCCCAGCGACCCCGGCAAAAAGGCGTACATGGACTGCAAACTCCAAGAACTAGGTAAATTTAGTCAATTTTTAATAACTAACTGATGGTAGGCTATAATCCCGTATTTTAGTCGCTTATTACACTCTAATTCACTGCACTTTACTTGTGTTGAGCTTTAATTTGTAGTGTTTTTGCACTTATTATGTGTTTTATGCCTTGTAGGAGTAATTCCGAGTTATGTAGATATTGTGTAGCTAATTTGAGCTATTTGGAGCTTTGAAGTCTGAGTAGAAGCCCAAGTAATTAAGTCGGGATCACGTTTGGGGGTCGAAAACCAAGTCTGGATATCAAAAATTTGAAAAACTCATTTTTGGCCACAATTTGTACTACCGCCCCACGGGGTGCGGGGCGTTAGTGCAAAAGGTGGCCAGAAATCATATTTTGGCCAGTAATTTCGTTCGGGGATTATTGGGGGATGGCTTAATACACAGGAAAACACCATTTTCGGGACTTTTGACACAATTTCGACCTAAGGAGGCTAGGGAGGAGTTGGAATAACACAAGCACAAAGATTTTATGATTCGTTCCTCGCTCAAGATCCGGGTTTGGATTGAATTTATGTTTTCTTATACTTTAGTTACATTTGTGAAGAACTTCTCTATGTCTATGGAGTATATCCAACTGGGTTTTGATGTATTTGGTGTATTGATGATTGTTTGTGGATTATAACTTTATTTTTATGTATTTGAATTATTTTTGAAAGATTTAATTGTTGCATCTATACTCACTTATTTTTGTAATCAAAAGAGGCATAACTCGTGATATCTTTGCATTATATTGTGGGTTGAGTTCATATATTCTTCTAAGTAATCTAAAGAGGCTAGTTGAATCATTGATTAAACCTAGTTAGGAGAACAATCGAAAGAGATTTTCCTAAAGACCAATCCATTACGCATTCTTGTATATCTTCATAGGGCTTAAATTGGTTCATATTGAGAGGTTGAGACTTAATCGATAGAGGAGTATCTACTAAAACATTGTACTGATAATTAAGTGAATTCTAAAGACTCACTTGAACATTAGAAATGAATTATCTAGAGTTAAATCCCAGACAATTATCTTGCACCTACCCTATCAAAATCATATTTTCTCCCATTGATATCTTCATTTGCTTAGGCCTTGCTTCGATTTTCATTAGTCAATTAGTTCTAGATTCTTAATTAATTTTAGTATTAACCACATCAATCTAAACTGTTGATCATCTTGGATAGCAATCAAGCTAGAAACTATGATAATATTATTTAACTTCAATCCATGTGGATAGGATATTATACTATACTATCTTTGACTAGCAAGCACAATTTAAGTGTGTGTTTTTCCCTCGTCACTAACGTAGATTTATTTACCTTCAACCATGTAGATATGTCGGGCATCCCCAAGGAGATCGCCACACACAAGTTGAACGCCAACCCATTTTATCCCCCCGCAAAGCAGGTCAGACGAAAGTTTAACCCCACCATTAATGACGCCGTCCACGAGGAGGTAGAAAAGTTATTAGAAAATGGCTTCATCAGAGAGTCGAAATACCCCAAGTGGATAGCCAATGTGGTGATGGTCAAAAATGAAAACGGGAAATGGAGGATGTTTGTAGACTTCACATACTTAAACAAAGCATGCCGAAATATTCATTCCCCTTTCCACACATCAACCAACTCATCAACGCAACGGCCGGGATGAGCTGCTGAGTTTCCTGGACGCATACTCGGGCTATAACCAGATACTCATGGAAGAAGAGGACCACATTCATCACCTACATAGGAACATATTGTTATAGGGTAATTTCATTCGGGCTGAAGAACACTTGAGTTACGCGTTAGAGATTGGTCACAAGAATGTTCAAAGACCAACTCGGCAAGATCATAGAGGTATATATCGACGACATGCTGGTCAAATCCGTAAGGGCGGAAGACTATATCGACTACTTAAAGGAAGCTTCTGACATACTAAGATTGTATGGGATGAAACTACACCCAGAGAAATGTGCATTTGGCGTAGCTTCGGGAACGGTTTTAGGTTTCTTAGTGCCACAACGAGGGATCAAAGTCAACCCGGACCAAATCAAGGCTATCGACGAGATACCCGAACAACTGACTACTAAGAAATAGGTCCAAAAGTTAACGGGCTGAATCGCCGCCCGATTAAGATTTATCCCACGATCGTCCGACAGATGTCACAGATTCTTTTGTGTGCTCAAAAAGGATAACAGCCTCGAATGGACTCCCGATTGCGTACAAGCTCTGCGAGAACTTAAGGCGTATCTGTCGTCACCGCCTCTGCTCTCAAAGCCTCAACCCGGGGAACACATCCTCATCTACCTCGCCGTCTCCGAAGTAGCAGTAAGTGAAGTGTTGGTGCGAAAAAATAAAGGTACTCAATCTCCTATTTACTACATTAGTAAAACACTTGTCGATGCCAAGACGAGGTATCCACACCTCAAAAAATTGGCCCTGGCACAGGTCGTAGCTTCACAGAAGCTTAGATCTTATTTTCAGTGCCATACTATCTTGGTCATCACCACTTTTTCTATAAAAAGCATTTTACATAAACCCAAGTTGTCAGGGAGGCTAGCCAAGTGAACCATCGATATAAGCGATAACTACATAACATATCAGCCACGAACAACGATAAAGTCGCAAGTGCTCGCTGAGCTCGTTGCGGACTTCTGTGCAAAGATAATGCTTGAGGTCGAGAAGGAATCCGCTCAAGCTTCTCTTCAAACACAAGACATTTGGGTCATATACGCTGATAGTGCATCTAATGCTTTTAGATCCGGACTGGGAATCGTACTAGAGGTCCCTACCGATGAAGTAATTCGTCAGTCCGTAAGATACCCGGATATGACTAATAACGAGCCCGAGTCACAAGGACTTTCCAAATCAAAGAAAAAAGTTTGCAAAAATATCAAACCGAGATCTATAAGTTACCCGATCATTCGAGCTCGACCAAATCCTGTGAGCGCAGAATATCGAAGTGGACGGCCTCACCAAATTGGCCGCAGTCACCACAAGCATCACAAGCGAAGATAAAAGTGTAGTCCAGCTCTTCAACTCGTCGTTAGATCAAATCAAGGTAAGATCTGTAAGTTTAACTTAGGACTGAGGCAATTGTATTATCACCTACTTGTAGGACGACACACTCCCAAACGATAAAAAGGAAGCTAAAATCTGAGAATACAAGCAGTCAGAGACAACCTCTTTCACAACAACTTGTACAAAAGAACATACAGCGACCCTCTAGCGAAATGTTTGGGTCTAAACCAAACCCAATGCATTCTCGATGAAGTCTATGATGGCCACTGCGACGCTCACTCTGGTGATCGAGCACTCATTAGGTACCTCATACGGGTAGGGTACTACTGGCCAACCATGAAAAAAGACGCCTCAGAATTTGTAAGGAAATGCGAAAAATGTCAAACATATGCCCCAATAAATCACCAATCAAGCGAACATCTTCACTCGGTCACCTCTTTATGGTCGCTTATCAAATGTGGAATGGACATCATGGGCCCCCTCCCGGCAGGGCAAGGTAATTTGCGAATTATTTTAGTTTTAACTGACTATTTCTCAAAATGGGTGGAAGCAGGAGCGTTTGCCCAAATATACGAATAAGAGATAATCGCCTTCATATGGAAAAACATCATCTGCCAATTCGGCCTACCCAAGGAGATCAGCTGCGGCAACGGACCCTAGTTCACGGGAAAGAAAACCGCTGAATTCCTCAAACAATGACACATTAAGAGGATACTTTCAACCCCTTATCACCCGTCGGGCAACGGGCAGGTAGAATCCTCCAACAAGTCCATATTTAACATCATGAAGAAAAAACTCAAAAACGCCAAGGGACTGTGGCCGGAAATACTCCCAGAAGTATTGTGGGCGTATAGAACCACCACAAAGACAAGCACAGGAGAGACACCCTATTCTCTAGTCTACAGAATCGAAGCAGTTATACTAGTCGAGGTCGGAGAGCCCAGCCTGAGGTACTCTCATGAAAGCGACACTAGCAATGACTAGAGTAGAAGGAAAGAGCTCGATAAGATCGATGAATGAAGAGATATGGCGTACCTAAAAATGGTCGCCCAAAAACAGCAAGCGGAACATTACTACAACAAGAGGGCAAAGGTATAGCCGCTCAAAGTCGGAGACTACATACTCAAAGCCAAACCCTAAGTAAGCAGAGATCCACGAGAAGACAAACTAGGAACGAATTGTGACGGTCTATACAAAATTATACCCAAAGCAAACTAGGGTTCATTCCAACTAGACACAATGGAAGGAAAACAATTACCATATAATTGGAACATCAGCCACCTCAAATACTTCAACTTCTAAAAGAAAGAAGAGCCCCCCAAGTCGAACTCTTTTTCCCTCACTTGAGTTTTGTCCCATTAGGGTTTTCTCAAAGAGGTTTTTAATGAGGCGACGAAAGGTAAACTTTGAGTCAAAGTATGCGAAGAACAGACTGCTTTCGTTTTCATTGCCCGACTACTCAAGACTCCCTAAGTCGAACAATGAAGGGACTAGATAGACCGGGACTGTGACTGGAACGCCATCCCATGCCCAAAGTTTGTAATTTTCTCCAATTATGTAATCAGAGAAACAATGTCAAAGTAATAAATCTTACGTTTATCAAAACCACCTTAACGAAAGGTTAAGTTCGGCCATCTCTTCGAACGGCCTATCGGCCCTCGACCACAATTCAAGGAAAGGTTAAATTCGACTCAGCTCTAACAAACACCCATCGACCCTCGGCCGCACCTTAACAAATGGTTAAGTTCGATCATCTCTTTGAACAACGCCTATCGGACCTCGTCCATAATTCAAGAAAAGGTTAAGCTCGACAAAGCTCAAACAAATACCTATCAGCCATCAGTCGTACCTTAACAAAAGGTTAAGTTCGACCATCTCTTCGAACAACGCCTATCGACCCTCAGCCACAATTCAAGGAAAGGTTAAGTTTGACCCAGCTCGAACAAACACCCATTGTCCCTCGGCCAGACCTTAACAAAAAGTTAAGTTCGACCATCTCTTCGAACAATGTCTACCATACCTCGGCCGCAATTCAAGGAAAGGTTAAGTTTGACCCAGCTCGAACAAACACCCATCGGCCTCCGTATGCTGCACCTTAACAAAAGGTTAACTTTGACCATCTCTTCAAACGATGCCTATTGTCCCTCATCATAATTCAAGGAAAGGTTAAGTTCGACCTAGCTTGAACAAACACCTATCGGCCGTCAGCCATACCTTAATAAAAATATAAGTTCGAACAATGCTTATCGACCCTCGGCCACAATATAAGGAAAGGTTAAGTTCGACCTGACTCGAATAAACACTTACCGGCCCTTGGCCATAACTTGAAAAAGGTCAAAATTGACCAAGTGCAAACAACACCTATCATCCAAATCTAAACGAAGAGACATACTTGACCTATGTAAACAAAGGGCTGATATGACCCGTAGATATTCGTCCCCATTGCTACTATCAGCTAGAAAACGACGACAATAAAAAGAGCATAAAGCATAACGAGCAAACAACATAAGAAAATAAATACAAGTGCAAAAACATATTACAGGAATTGAGGAAGATGCAAGAAACAACTTTAACATTTCATATGTATATAAAGAGTTTTTTACAAAGGCTCTTGAAGACGCCGACAAAAATACACACAAAATTTAAAAAGAAAAACTACTGGCCATAGCCATCACGGCCCTCTACGCCCTCATCATCTCGATTTCCAATAGCGTCATCTCCCTGACCACTGATGCCCTAGTCGTCGCGATCCTCGACATCCTCTCCACATTCGCCCTAAGGGTAAATGGTATCATACCAGGCGTCCTCCTCAAGCCGATCTATGCCCTCTTCATCATCCTCCCCATCAGGTCGAGGCATGGCAGGGTCGTACCCATAAGCGACCCGAGTTTTGCGAGCCTTAACGCGGGCTTCCTCAAGGGCCATCTCAGAAACAGAGCTTGCTGCATGCAAATACCGAAACACATCTCGTCGGGCCTCAGCATGAATCCACTCTTCGTACAACTCTCGAGGGACACTAGGAAATCATAAGCATTAGAAGAAGACGGTCGCACAAGTAGTTGGGCCTTCTCAGCCTCTAGAGCGTTAACTCGGTCATGAAGGTCGGAGTTTTCCCTGTCCAGTTCCCCGATCCTCCCCTCGAGCCGGTCCTCCTTAGCCCCCGCCGTCGACTGATCATTTTACTTCTCAGCTCGAAGAGTCTTATTTTCCAACACGAGGATTTCCACCTTCCTTCGAGCGTCCAACCAGGAGGACTCCTCCATCTCGAACTCCTGCTTCTCGGCAATCTTGTCGCTGAGGGCCTCTGTATAGAACCGACACTCTTCAAGTTAGCCTTGCAGCTGGACCACTTGGGATTAAAGATCACTACATTGGGCCTCTACGCTTCTACTGACCTCAAGATCCTCATCTTTGCTCCTTAACGTCCTTTCTAGGATGCTACACTTTTCTACTGCCTGCAACAGCTCTTCATCCCTCTTCTTCAAGTCTTCCCTTAGGGAGCGCACATCGCTTCCCTTGCGAAGTTGACTTCGAAGATCCCGGTATTTACCGCGGTACTCAATATATTTCCCTTTCAGCTTCACAAAGATCTCTTTATGCCTTTTTACCCTCCGGGCGCTCTCAATTTCAAGAATTATCATTTGCAATCAAAGGAAAAACGTCAGAACCTAGAATATTCTAAGACATTAGAAAAGGGTCGTACAACAGTATTTACCCTGAGAGCAAGGTCGACAATGCTCTTCGACGGAGCATTGTCATCTATCGCCTTGAGGGTCTTACCCTCGACGTCGAAATAGAGAGGGTCGAGGGCAGGAACTATCTCCCCGGTCTTCACCAGCAAACCACGATCCATTTGGATCGTGATGGTCCTCGAACCCTTCCAATCTCACCTCAAGTTGGGTAAGCCCCTTTTTTATCACCTTAAGTCATCCAAATTAACATCGGAACCTGATAAACGTAAAGGGCACTGTATAGGGGCGGAAGTGGTGACAGCTGGAATTAGGACAAAGGCAGAAGTGGCAATAGCTGAGACAGGGGAAGAGATTGAAGGCGTAGTAGCCCTCTTCTTCTGGAACGAGGTAACGGGGGCCCTCAACCTCCTCGCAGCCCCTCTGACCGAACTTAGAGAAAAATTGAGAAGGAGGGGATCAACATAAAGGACATACATAGACGACGGAGAAACATCGTCGACGATTGGGAAGATATTACCTGCCGAGGGAAGAGACAGTCTGAATTTCTCGGAAAAAAACTCGACTAGTCACGTATCCCCTCCGTATGAGGATGGATTTATCTGATCCAGTCGGCAATATGGACCACCAACTGGGGAGGTCGTATAGAAGCTGCAGAAAAAGAAGAACTGATTAACCAACCCATAACAAGAAAAATGCTAAAAACACACAAACAATACGAGCACTTACGGGCGGGGTTCCAGGCCTCAGGGAAGCCGACGACAACTGACATTGTGGCATCGTTCCTACCAAAGAAATAATTGAGCCAGAAGTGCCGACTAGACTTGTCGTCCATCCTCACCACCAAGCATTTCCCCCCACGGTGGCGAAGTTTCAGCAACGTCCCTCGATAGAAATGGGGGCGAAGAGGTGCGCCAGGTGGCGTACCGTAATCTCGACGTCGGCCAATTCGGCGAACTTCACTAATATTTTTACCACCTTGAAGACGTAAGCGACGAGATGCGCTAGGCACAAGTTATAATAGCGGCACAATTCTTCTATCAACGGCGGGAAAAGGAATGAATAACCAATGGTGAACAGATAAGCGTAAATGGCACTGAATCCGGGATGATGGACCCGCACTTCGTCGTCACATGCGGGGACCAATTCCACGTGATCAGGAAGTCTGACTAGCCTTAAATTCGATTAAACACTCGACCGTCATTGTACATCGGAACCTCTCAATCACCACTTTCAGTGCTTTGTGGAAATTGGGTTTGGCGTCAGGGTACCGAGATACAATCTCCTCTACAGTTGGAAGGGTTTCCTCCTTAACAGCAACTGCAACATCTTCCCCCTAATCAGGAAAAATGACATCTAAAGGGATAGAATGATCTTCCATATGGATATCGGATGAGAGGTTCGACATTGTTATAGAGGAAGACAAAGAAGTAGAGAAAGCAACAGAGAGGCGGTAAAATCCTACGAAGGAGAAGAAGGATTTTTGCTTAAGAAATAGAAAGAGTCTGGAAAAACTTCAAAATCAATGAACCCTCCCCCAATTATAAGCTTTAGGGGCACTAAAATCAAAACTGCTAGTCATGATTAGCATCGAGATCGAAATGGCAGAACTAATCAAGGGCCACACGAGAATCGACGTAGTACGTCGGGAATCAGAATCATCATGACGCATGATGACGTGACGTCACTCCTTTTCTTGGAGCAAGTGGCTTCAACAAATTACTTAGGAAATTTAAGGGATTTTAAATATGCGTCCCAAAGAGAGCCACGTTGCCTGCTCGTCACAAAGATCACGACCCGTATAGTCTGCTCGATAAGATTGACCACGAACGACATTATTCGCTCATCGAACTCACCTCTGAGGACGACCTCAACAAGCAGAGGGACTAACTGTATGGGCCAAAAAATGTCTTTGACATGAGTAAGCCGTGTCAACATTAAGAGGTCCTCTGTAGGCTGCCATGTATTATCAGTACAACTTCAACAAAGGCCTGCCCAAGGTCGAAGTGGTCCCTTAAGAGATGAAGGGTGGGGTCGATGAGTCAATGAAGACCAAGGTCGAGAAGCCATCGTAGATCAAGGTCGAGGTCGAACATATTAGATAAAGTTATAGCAGCTAGTTTTAGGAGAAGATACAAAAGAGAATATTCTAATGGATATTCTCTGGACATGTACTATTATGGTTTTTAGATATATGTTCTCTATAAATAGAAATAGACATAGTGATAGGGGACAGAAGATATTCACTTGTAAGAAAACATATTGGCTTTCTATATAGAATTTGGCGTTATTGCAAAGATACAACAAATACCTTTTTCCGAAGATTCTTGCCTAATTTTCCCGCTTGATCCAAGAACAATCTCAACATTCGAAGTCTCGTCAATCATTCATTATTATCAGAAGAAATATCCACAGATCTCATCCGTTTTCGGGTGACTCACGCGTTCTTATTTACTTAAATGACATCTATTGTTATTTATTGTTAGCTAATGATATCCCCTTCTTTTTGGGTTATTGAATATTGTTATTGTTGTTAACATTTATTGCCATTTGGATAATATACATATTCTTACTAAAAGATGAGTTAACTTATTTTTTGGACATTAATATTACGTAAGATTGACTCTATTTTATTTAATATAATTGGTTAAGCCCATATCTAAATTTTAGGTCAAACAATAGTAATGCTGCACGGAAAGGAAACTCTTAGCAGGATGGGGCATTTTACAATGAGGGAGCTCGGAATTGGCCAAGATAAGGGGGAAAAAAAGAAGAGAGAGAACCTTTTGAATTCTAATGTCTAGCGTCTCCTGATAATCTAGAATTAGTAGTGATCGGATTGATGTGATATTTTGGAGACTGATGATATCTGTAGAGTGGATCCCATGAGCTTCTTGAGTGAAGGTTGGTTGAAGAAGATGTACTGCATATGAATGCCTATGAAAAAGTTGTTCGCTGTCTGCTCAAACTGCTAAGACAATCTGTTGGGAATTCTTATTTAATTTGCAAGATGAATCTTATTCGTTTAAAAAATATTGTGCACAAAGTGCTAGGGTATAGCTCAAATTTTCTCTCAATTCAATTCATTTGTCAAAGCAAAAGCACCAAAGGTTTCTGCCAGCATTTAAGTAATGAAACGGACGATTCTCAGTTGGAGACCAAGTTGGAGATTCCTTAAGGAATGCAATAGAATTGGAGCATATCTTTATTCTGAAGCTCATTATTTGGTTTCAGAATAAAGACATAAAGAATGAGAACATCAAACATCATTTCCTTTACTACCTACCTTCCCTTTGCTATCAAACAATGAGCTACTTTCTTTCTTATGGTACATGACTTTGAGCTTAAATGGAGAAATGAAAATTAATATGGTTGATCTATTTAACTTATTTATTACTGAGACGTAATTATCACTTGTTATTACCTTTCGTATGCTCATTTTGG
>AWOL01S0335466.1:0-41519 GCA_000715115.1 Nicotiana otophora | reverse complement strand
ACTTTATTGTAGTCCTGGGTTTGTACTCAATGTCGAACTCACTCACTTCGACTGGCCATTTAGCCAAGTGGTCCGACAGCTTAGGCTTATGAAGGACATTCCATAAGGGAAAGTTTGTTACCACGGCTATATGGTGACACTGGAAATAAGGCCTAAGCTTTCGAGAGGCAACAACGAGAGCTAAGGCNCAAACTCTCAATGTCATTCCCGACACCAACACTGCTTCCTTAGCATCCAAAGGCATTAATCCCGGACTGAAGTCGGCCATGAAGTCAGCCAAAACTTATGACTTTATTGTAGTCCTGGGTTTGTACTCAATGTCGAACTCACTCACTTCGACTGGCCATTTAGCCAAGTGGTCCGACAGCTTAGGCTTATGAAGGACATTCCATAAGGGAAAGTTTGTTACCACGGCTATATGGTGACACTGGAAATAAGGCCTAAGCTTTCGAGAGGCAACAACGAGAGCTAAGGCCGGATTTTCGAGTTGCGGATAACGTGTCTCCTCTCCTGATAGTATTTACTGACATAATAAATTTTAAATTGAGTACCTTCTTCTTCTCGCACCAAAACGGCTCTTACCACTGCTTCCAAGTCCGCTAGATAAATTAGCACATGCTCGCCGGAGGGCTTGACAGGTACCTTTTTAAGTCCTTCAATGTCTACTAGCATTCTGAAGTCCATGCGAAGTCGTTCTTCTTTTTAAGAAGTGAAAAGAAGTGGTGGCACTTTTCAGAGGACCTTGACATAAACCTTATTAGAGCCGCCAATCTACCGGTTAACCTTTGTGCTTCCTTTGCACATGTTAGTTGTTCCGGGATGTCCTCGATGGCTTTGATATTGTCAGGATGTACCTTGATCCCTCTTTACGAGACCAGAAACCCTAAAAATTAATCGGAGCCAACCCCGAAGGAACGCTTCTTTGGGTTGAGATTCATGTTATACTTCCTCAAAATGTCAAAAGTTTATTGGAGATGTTTCAGATGATCTCCTATATTTAAAGACTTAACTAACATGACATCAATATACACTTCTATCGTTTTACCTATTTTCTTTTCAAACATCTTATTAACGAGACTTTGATAAGTGGCTCCGATGTTTTTAAGCCAAAAAGGCATCACATGTTAACAATATGTGCCGAATTTTGTGATGAAAGAAGTTTTTTCTTGAACTTCCAGGTTCATCCTAATTTGATTATACCCAGAATAAGCATCAAGAAAACCCATCAACTCGTGCTCGACCATAGCATCAATCATTTGATCAATGTTTGGCAATAGGAAAGAGTCTTTAGGGCATGTCTTATTCAAATCCTTATAGTCTACACACATCCTAAATTTGTTATTCTTCTTATGCACTACTACTATGTTAGTTAGCCAATCCGGATATTTTACCTCTCGGATCGAACAGATATTGAGTAGTCGGGTTACCTCTTCTTTAACAAACATGTTTCTGACCTCTACTATTGGGCGTTTCTTTTGCCTTACTGCTGGGATGTTTGGATCCAGACTTAGTTTGCGGACCGCTACCTCCAATGGAATACATGTCATATCCAAGTGCGACCACGCAAAGCAGTCAATGTTAGCTTTAAGAAAATTTATAAGTTCTAACCTGTGTTCGGTACTTAACCCTGTTCCCAAATGATATTTTCTTTCCAAATATTCTTCGAACAAAGCCACTTGTTTGAGTTCTTATGCGGTCGATTTGGTTGCATCCGTCTCCTCCGGTACCTGAAAAGACCTTGGTACCTGATATAATTTCGATGTCTCCCTATCTTTATCATCTTCGATTTGGATGGGAGAAGGCATCGGTTCACATAATTGCTATTTGCTGGTCTTGCTACTGGAAATGGTTACAACGTTCATTTCCCTTGCCACCAGTTGGTCTCCTCTTATCTGCTTGATCCCTTATGGCGTCAAAACTTTCAATAATTGGTGATAGGTCAAGGGCATAGCCTTCATCTCGTGTATCCACGGCCTTCCGAGGATCACATTATAGCACATGTCGTCTACCACTTCGAACAAAGTGGTCTTCGTTATTCTTTCGGCATGCATGGGCAGCAAAATTTCTCCTCGGGTCGTCACGCTTGGTAGATTGAAGCCAACTAAAAGCTTTATCGCCGTAATGATGTTCCCAGTTGATTTTTTTTGCTCCAAAACTCTCCATTATATGATGTTGGTTGAACTTCCTGGATCAACCAAAAAATGCTTAATTTTAAAATCTAAAACGTTAAGTGAGCTTACAAGATCATTCCTTAGAGCTTACAAGATCACAAAAAGGAACAGGCTGGCCTTTGCCTTGCAAAGTCTTCTTAAAGCCAGATCATTCCTGGCTTTTGCCTTGTAAAGCCAGCCTAAAGCCAGCTCATGCCTGGCTTTTGCCTTGTAAAGCCTGGCTAAAGCCAGCTCATGCCTGGCTTTTGCCTTGTAAAGCCTGCCTAATGCCAGCTCACGCCTGGCCTTTGGCCTGCAAAGCCTGCCTAAAGCCAGCTCATGCCTGGCTTTTGCCTTGCAAAGCCTGCCTAAAGCCAGGCTCCTCTTCTACACATTAATCTTGATGAGTGAGCCCATGATTAATACTTGAACAAAATCAGTCCACTGCATATGGAGATCATATAGTAGCGACACTTGGAGGACGATGCGGACTTCAACTCTGCGGTGGAGATGTTTGGAATTCATTTTACCCTATGGACAATATACCCTGGCACCTGGTGAGAACTTGATAGATGCTGCTTGGTATTTGCCAATGCCAATTGGATTCACATACACTAATAGGAGAAGGAAGCATTCAACTTATCATGTTGTAATAGTTAGTTCATTAGATTTTAGCTTTTCTATCTTGTTTAATAGCTAGTAGCTTCATGCAACTTCTACTTTGGTTTGGACATCTTGTAAGCATTGGACCCATGTTTGGGATTTTATTTATATATTAGCCATTAGGAAAAAAAACGTTAAGTGAAACTACTATCACGTCATTGTGCGATAGGAGAAGTCCATCAGCATCTTCTTCTGTGAAGGTGATGTCGTCTTCCGAGACTTCCCGAATCCTCTTGCCATGAGTCACTGATATTTTCATCTTTTTTGCTGCAAAAAATGTCACCCCATTGACCTCGCTTCCTCTGAAGATCATGTTAATTGTCATCCGAGCTGACCCCGCTACTATCTTTGATGGCTCCGCGTTGTCCCGGCTTCTACCATAATTGTTTTTGTGTGGTCACTTAAAAACTCTCTAAGATGGACATTCTTCAACAACGTCACCACCTCCTGGTGAAGATGCCGGCAGTCCCCAGTTCTATGTATGTGAGTCCCATGGAATTCATACCATAAATTAGAATCCCTTTGGCTAGGCTCCAATTGGATTGGTTTCGGAAACCGAGCTTCTTTGATATTCCTTATTAGCGACACCAATTCTACCAAGCTTATGTTAAATTTGTAATATGATAACTTGGGATATACGGGATCTCGGGACTCTGGCACCTATTTTTCTTGCAACGACCTGTTATTCCGCCCATAATCTGTCCTTCTGTCGGAAGAAAACCTATCTGATGGCTGAAATCCTTTACTGCTCCGCCCATCGGTCCTCTCGTACGGTAGAAACGACCCCTAGAGGACCTCCGATCTGCATCAAAGTCATTTTTAAACTTATCTTGATTTTTATCGTTACCCCGTCCTTTGATGACACCAAAGAATCAAGTTAGTCATCTTCTATCCTTATCTTCGACTCGTAGTGATTGTGGACATCTGCCCATGAGGTTGCCTAAAACTCGAGCATGCTCTCCTTCAATATACGGGAGGCATCGTAACTTAATGGATTGAGTCCCTTCGTGAATGCCTCCGCTGCTCACTCATCTGGAACCAATGGTAGCATCATTCTTTCCTTCTTGAACCGAATTACGAATTTTCTTATTAACTCGGATTCTCCTTGCAAAATCTTGAATTTATTTGCCTTTTTGGCCTGGACCTTTCTTGCTCCAGCATGGGATTTGATGAACAAATCTGCAAGTATTTCAAATGAATCGATTAATGTTCTGGTAAGAGGGAATACCATGTCAGGGCCCCCTTCTGGAGAGTTTCGCCAAATTTCTTCAACAAAACTGACTCGATCTCGTGCTGAGCCAAGTCGTTTCCTTTCAAGTGTAGATCGTGATGTGCTCATGTGGATCCGACCTCCCACCATACTTTGGTATATCTGGCATTTTGATCCTCTTCGGGATCAACTCTTGTGCCGCACTTGATTTAAATGGAAATTGCGTGTACTTTTTTGAATCTGGACACTTTTACATCGGCGTCCCACCCGGAATCTGATCTATCCGAACGTAAAACTCCTTGGTATTTTTATCCATTCTCTCATGAATCTCATGAGCTCGATTTTGAAAAGATCATTCACGTTGTTGTTCCCAGATCTACTACAACTACTCCGGCTCCGTTGAAACCAACCCCATCCTTTGAAGTGTTGTTATTGGTCCTTTGTGCTGTCTGATTTGCGGTAGCGCTAGGATGAACCGGGGCCCTTCCATAAGCGTTGTTGGAAGCACCCGACAAAACTTGTTTTAATTTCGTCATCATGCGATCTTGACTTGAAAGGCGATCCATGATTGCTCTTTGCTGTTCTATCAGGAGTTTGACTGTTTCAACCACGTGTTCATCCTCCGTATCATCAGGAGTTGGGACACGCACATGCCATGGGTACTGACCTTCATGAACTGGGGTTGTTTAATCCCCTTCATAACAGATCTCGCTGATTGAGTCATCACGTTGGGATGCCTCATCCTGTTCATCATGTGCTCCAACGTTATAAGTATTATTGACATTGTTAGCTGCCATGTCCAATTTAAACTAAGGAAAGAGTCAATACTTTATTAGTAACAAACGAATGGACCAAAGCAATAACGCAGTTGTCTATGTCCCACGGTGAGCGCCAAACTGTTTACTCGTAAAACGGTACAGTTAAATTTATAGCGTGATTTATAGACAAGCGAATCAATTTGGTCCAAAAATAATAAATAAACAAGAACAAAAATAAGATTAACGAATGAAATTAAAGAAAATAACAAGCATGACTAAAGGCTTAGCCCTTCCAATGACATGAGAAAAAATATTTCAAGTATTTGAGTTCCGTGTAATAAGAGAATTAATTACAACTATTTGAGTGCAAAATGTTTCATGTCCTTCAATGGTTGTTAATCCTGCTATTTATAGTTCTACTTAGGGAGACGAGATCCTAAAATCAAGTTCCTCTTGAATGAGAATAAAAACGTCATTGATGAGTGCATAACGGCTCGCTTTGAATGTATATATTCTTTGTAACGACTGCTTATTAAATGATATCCGACGTCAAACCTTTGAATCTCTATTATCGGCCATGCTTCCTTTGGGATCTATCTGGTACCGGTTACATACTTCTCACCTGGTGCTAGTTATTTGCTGACTCACCTTCTGCCTGTGTTCGGTTCCACGTGTCACCTCAATATTCGACCACCTGTTATCAACCAATTTCCTCCCTAAACAGATATAACTATATTTTCTTATATAAAAATCATAAAACTTTTACTAACTTATACAAAAATCATAGTGACCGAAAAATGTAACTTTTCCGTAGTATTTTCTCATTCCACGATTTTTTATTTTTTTATTTTCAGTCTAATAAATAATAATCCAATTAAAATAGGAATGACTCAACCCGACCCAATAGCCATATATATAAATTAAAATAATACTAAAAGTGAATCCTCAAAACATGATACTCTATCTTTTATTTTTCATTTCAAGATTTTCATTCAAATCGATAGCATTTTTGTTTCAAGTGCCCTCTAATTATACCTTCTTTATTTGGTCAGAATCTCATGCATTTCAAACTAATATTTTTGTGGGGGAAGAATTCACTTTTAGTATTATTTTAATTTATGTATATGGGTATTGTCAGGTTGGGTTGGTTCATTCCTATTTTAAGGGGAAAAAAACAAAATTGAGCGGTCGATTGAAACTGATTGCATTCGCTAGCAAAAAATATATAGAATCGTATATATATATATATATATATATATATATATATATATATATATATATAAATATTTATTTTATCAGATAATATTTTGTTTGAGCGGCTAAAAATATATATTGTTTCTATTTTAATTGAGTTATTATTTATTAAACTAAAAATAAAAAATTAAAAAGACATGGAACAAGAAAATACTACTGAAAAATTATATTTTCCGGTCACTATAATTTTTATGTGAGTTAGTGAAAAATTTATGATTTTTGTGTGAGAAAACAGCATTATATGACTTTCGTGAAAAAAGTCATAGTTATATGATCATCAGTGAAAATTACCCTAATATAGTGAGATAGTACTACTAAAATGTAACTTTGGACCAGTTAGTTCAATAAGATCAGAAACTGTTCTATGCATGAGAGTTGCTTAAATTTGATTTGTCTTTTTCAAATTTCTACCATTTTGATTTCAGAACATAATTAAGTACCCTTCCTTCCTTTTCAATTGTGTGGAAGAAAATTCTGATGAGTCATATCAGAATAAAGCAAGAACCCATATCGACCACTATTCCAAGGCTTAAGATGCCTTTATATGAAAAAAAAACTTATTAAAAATATGCATGAAATAAAGTTAGTCATATCTGCACTTGCCTTTAATACTGAAATTGGAATGGGCCATAAAAATATTACTCGTAGGCCATAAAACAGTGTTCTAGGTGTGAAATTATATAGTACTAAAAAAAGACAAGATAGATCTAAAATTACACGAAAGAACATTATTTTAAAAGACCTACTATCTCTTGTAATCCATATCGATTTTGTGTAAAATAAGGCACAATAAAAAAAAGATCTATGTAGGTGATACAAAGTAGTTGGTATTACGTTTTAGTCATATTAGTAAGTGGGCGTTTGGACATAAGAATTGTAAAATTCTGGAAAAAAATTAACTTGTTTTCAAGTAAAAATGGTATTTGAAAATTAGAGTTGTGTTTGGACATGAATATAGTTTTGGGTTGTTTTTGCATTTTTGTGAATGATCCGAGTGAAAATTTTGAAAAACAGATTTTTGTAGTTTTTCGAATTTTCGAAAAATTCCAAAATTTATCTTCAAGTGAAATTGAAAATTGTATGGCCAAACACTGATTTCGAAAAAAAATGAATTTATTTTTTTAAAAAAAAATGAAAAAGATTTCATGGCCAAACAGGCTCTAAGTCTACTTTAGGTCCATTGCTTTTTTAGAGCCTTCTAGTAATGTGAGAGATTTATATACTTGTAAAAAATAGGAAAAATTACATGGTGTAGCTAACTTATGCACTATAGGTATCATTCGTAGATATACTTTCAGAAAATCACAATTCGTACATATACTTGACTTTTATAATAAATCTATCTGTATATCTATCTGTATTTGACACAGATTGTATACTTCGCGTGAACGAATGCAGCGAATATAGATGCCTGGAAACAAAACATTTGCTACGAATAGTAAATATTGAAACAATAGCTGCGAATTGTAATTAGCTATGAAACTGTAGTGTTTTTTGAAATTTCCTCTAAAAATATATAGAGAACTTCCGGTGTTTTTTTCTTTTTATTTTGTCTTATATAATATTGGATTTGTACGAGCTTAGAGGAGCAACAAAGAAGATTCATACAGCCTATCCGAGCTTATTTTGGATTGAGACATAGCTGTTAGTGTTATATCCATAGCCATAAACCGGTAAACAAAAGTTAGAAATTTCTTACTTTAACTTCTTGTAAAATGATGAACAAAAAATTAGGCAAGATAAGGATTCTATGAGCAACTCTTGGATAAACCTGGCTTTTCTTAACACCATATCAATTCTAGCAATCCATATTGACTCTAAAGCACGAAACAGATGGTGAAAATGAACGTGGATTTTTAACATCCGTCCCACCTAATAATTCTGGGATTTACATTTTCAACATGTCAAAAAAAACTCTAGCAACTAAAATAAGGTTTACTACTTGTTGTTTTAGTTCTAAAGCAGATGACAAATAACTTCTTCTTTTTTTCTTGTTGCTCATCTATCAGACCTGAAAAGTTCAGAAGTTAATAACTCAACAATTTATTGTGGTAGGTGGGCTGACCAATGGAAGTGCAGATATGTGTAAAAGCTAAAGTAAACTAAAAAAAAAGTTAAAAACTTGAACTGCAAGTGTAGATACAGGATAAAAGGCCAGACGAAGAAAGGTTTTAGTTCCTAAAGGGGAAATGGCATCTCATAATCAAATCTTTAGACTTATCATTACATTTTCTTTGATTTCATGGCTCATCTTTCAATCTCATGTGTCTTCACAGGACAAAGTTAACTTGTCCTTGTACTATGAATCCTTGTGTCCATATTGTGCTGACTTCATTGTGAACAAGTTAGCAAAGGTTCTTGAAACAGATCTTGCATCAATTGTGAATCTTAGGCTTGTACCTTGGGGTAATACTCAAATTGCACCTAACACCAGCTGGATTTGCCAGGTTCCATTTCTCTTTAAATTTCTCTAAAATAGCAACTTTCACTTGCACTCCTTTAATTTCCAAACTTCAGCTTATGAAAACTTTCATTTGTTTAGTTATTTTCCCTACTTTCTTAACCTAATGTTTGCTTAGGCCTTACTCTTGTTAAGCTTTAAGACCCATTCTAGCCAGTGGGTGAGACACCTTAAACCAAGGGGGTTCCCAAAACTTTCAGTACTTAATAATAAACATAATTCAGAGTAATGTTTTTCTAAAAACCAATATGCATATATACAACAGGCGGACACCTCTTGAGAAAAATACAGAGTATACATTAATTTGGGACAAGAAGTAAATTCTAGAAACCCCCATAGCCCCAGACTCAAACTTGGGTACAAGTTCGATTGTGAGACTGACACTCATTCTAGCCAAAACTAATAGGCTCATGCTTCGACTTTAATTTTATAATTGTTCCAATGAAGAACTCTATGCAAAGCCTTGCAACTAAATTTTGTCCTGTTCTATGTCTTGTTAGGTCTTGCCTTTTTAAAGATCATTCTTGTCTGCATTTCAATTTGATGATTAAACTAACATGCAGCATGGACCAGCGGAGTGTCTGCTAAACACAGTGGAAGCTTGTGCTATCAAGGTTTGGTCAAATCTGGTAACACCTCTGACACATACTATTAAATAAAGCGTGAAATAAAAAAAATTGATGTGTGAAAATAGTCAGCATTATACGAGTATAGGAACAATAGGTTGTTACATATTCAGTTAATAACTCAAAGTTTACTAATTCCACAAGTTGTTGATGATACAGGACACACATTTCAAGTTTATAAATTGTGTAGAACAATTGCATCTGGAAAACAGGCACTCCTCGTGGCAATCTTGTTTTTCTGCAACTGGTTTGAGCCAAAATCCAATCAAGAATTGCTATAACAATGGGCTCGGATATCGGGTAATAACAAAAGTTTTAGTCGTCTGTCGGTCAAATGTTGATCAAGCTGTAGACCATGGCACGATTCTCATTATTATTGATCATTCGAAAGTCATACAACCAAGAATTTTTATTCTGTTGTTTTAATATCTACTAAAGTAGAAATTAATAATTTCTTAATGTATATGAACTCACAGCTAGAGAAAGCATATGCAGATGAAACTGCAAGCCTGAACCCCAATCACAGGTTTGTACCATGGGTGCTAGTAAATAACCAGCCTCTTCAAGAAGTTAGTACCTCAATCTCTCTGTGCTTCGTTTCCATTCATCATGTTGACTACGAGCAACATGGATGAAGATATTCTACTAATTCTGGCTGCAGGATTACCAGAATTTTATAGCATACATCTGCAGAGCTTATAGAGGGCGCAATATACCACAAGCTTGCAAAAACAAAGGACTTGAGATCAATAAAACAAACGTGCCAGATAGTGGTCCTCGAGTCTGCTTTAGAGGATAACCAATAGCTGAATTATGTAAAGAGTTGCAGTGTTTTAAAGTGTGGAGTAGCAAGTTGTTTCTTGACTGCACAAATTGTACCAACTTTTAATGAGCCTTGTATTTTTCAAGCAACGATGTAACAAGTGTTTATACGAATTGAATAAATGGACTTCTATAACCGTATTACTAATATTTGCAAGAGTACTACTCGAGGTTTTCTTGATGACTTTTGCCTAAAAATCTGTTACGGAAAATGATTAATATTATTGAATTCTTTTCAGCGAGGTGATGGAAGTGAAGGAGATAATTTAGAATAAAAAGACGACAAAGAAAGCAAACTACCTTTTACAACTAGCTGCCCATATCTTTTCACAACACATTACTACATTCAATATTGCAGTAATTGAAATACAAGAGGGGAGAGATGAATTGTGTAAAAGAATACTTAGGTGACTAGTTTTAATATTAGTCTGACTCTTTTTCCTGGAGACATTAGGTTAAAGCAAAATTACAGTAACGCATATTTATGCAAAAATAAATAAATGAGACACAGAGTTTTATACTAGTTCATCTACCAGTGTGGTACCTACATCCAGTTCCTTTGGGTCACAAGGGTTCTTTAGTTCTTCAAAGATAATTTGTTACATCAGTCGTGGTTTTCTTTCATTCACCACAAATGATGTACAGTTGAATATTTCCCAAGTTCATGACACAACCTCTTGACTGTTTTCTACTTCTATCTTTTATGACACTAGCAAACTCAAGAATACAGTGTTTTAACTAAGAACAAAAAAGATGTAGAGAGCTTATGTATTGAAGTTGCGTGTGTTCTCTCCTTTTCTAGTTTCTTCATATAGGCCGTTCTTGAGTTATTTCAGTCACCAAAATCTTCATTGTTTGCAAGCGAGATTGAAAAATATCCATTGGTTGAGGCAAGACATTTTTAAGAGATCTGACCCAAGGGATGCCTCTGAATTCAGTCAATAGATGTGTTTGCCATATCTTGAGGAGGGATTTTCGGACAGTTAGTTGACTGAGAGTTGATCATTCGATCTTTTTCCGTTAGTAAATGCATCTTTCATCTGCTGAGTTGTCTGATTAATGCTCTTTTGATTGCCCTATGATCTCAGATCTTGTACATTAGTTTGCTCTTCCTCTTGTCTTGATTTCTTTAATCTAGACGGATAAGTTGCATCACTTGCATTTCTTTCCTTTTTATTTTCCTGCACAGATTTGAATGAGATGAGTATTTCTATTATTGAGAGCATCATCATTGAAACTCAAAGTGTAACAATCTCTCCCGTTTTTATGATGACAACCAAAAAGAGTAAAAATATAGATGATACTTCCCTGTATGTTTGGTGCTTCCCTCGTGTTGTTGAATTTGTGCTCCTCTAACTTTTTGCCTTTTTCTTTTCTCTCCCCTTCCACATAAATCAAAAATGAAAGAACAATGCAAGAATAGGAAAAAGAATGCAAGAATGGGCAAAACAAATACCACATATACATATATGCTAATAATAGTAGTTTTATGCCTACAAAAAAGGCATAACAGTAACTAAGTTCATACAGACCAAGCGAAAAACTAATAAAAGTAGTAGCAAAAATAAGATTTTATTAGACAAAACACACAATAGGCCTTAGTTTTTTCCCATAAAGTACTTTAGGGTGCTGATCACTTTGCTGCAAAAAGAGTCATAGGTGGTCTCAACATCCTTAGTGAGCTTGTCCACTTTGTCGGTCATGTTCTGGAATGCCTTGATCCCGCTTTTTGGTAGTTTCAAAGTCCACCATGAGCTAGCCATATATGTACATGTTTTATTTGTAATTTCTCTTATTCTGTCCACTTGCTCCTTCATAGTCGTGAGCATGCTCCGTAGTCCTTCAAACCCTTGATGAATTTATTATAGGTTGCTAGGATCAGTCGACTGAATCTCTGTCGGCTCAGAGGGTGGTTCAGCATGTGCTGGTATCTCTGCTGCCTTAACTCACCTTACCCATACATCCTCAACCAGAGTGTAGCCATTATAACAAAGGGTGTCTTATCATATGTACTAGAGATGATCTTAGGTGAAAAACGTGCCAAATTTACCTTCATCACTTCAAGAATGTGCGAAATAAGAAAACCATAGGCATACATGAGGCAGAGGATGAGACCTCTCTAATACTTTCTAGCATGTACTGACGAGTCCACACAAACGAGTTAAGTCTATTATTCTTCACAAGATAATAGAAAATAAAGATGTCTCAGGTGGTCAAAGAGCTATAAGAACTAGTTCTTGGTAAAAGAGTAGTGGAAATCATGTGAGCCAACAAATGATGTTAAAATTTTAAACTTTTATGGCCAATATCGTGGGGGGGGGGGGGGGGGGGAGGTTCTAAGACAACACAAGTTTTGCCTCTTCTAGAGAGACTTTAAAGTCTTTTGGCCAGGAGTTTCGAACAAACACATCATAACTATAATATTTTATAGAATTATTTTTCTCAAATTAATAAGCATCAAGCACAATATGAGTACCCAATACCATTGATTTTAAGTCGTCTTTTTATTCACAAACAGACTTGTATAGAACATTTTCACAGGTTCTTCATACACAGTGTTCCTAATAGTGTCAAATAGAAGAGATAAACGTTGAAAGTCAAAAATTGAGACAACATCATAATGAATATCCTTCATAAGAGAGAGACTTACCGTACAACCATATGCCATGGACTTTGATTTGTAAGATTCAAACTTTGATCTCCGGTGGTCCATAGAAGATTATCTTGTCTTCAGGCCCAAAATCATTACTCTCCAATATTCCCTTTTTGCACGCAGACCTTTTTG
The DNA here is from genome assembly GCA_000715115.1 of Nicotiana otophora. Lineage (NCBI taxonomy): Eukaryota > Viridiplantae > Streptophyta > Magnoliopsida > Solanales > Solanaceae > Nicotiana > Nicotiana otophora. The sequence goes on along the minus strand of AWOL01S0335466.1, from coordinate 28,790 downwards.
GGGTTTGGTCCACGGGTCTTTTACCAGCCCTTTTCTGGCTCAAAAATTAATCTTCAGAGGAGTTACTGCTTTCATTATCGGTTTTGAGAGGATCAGAGTCAAGGGATGATTCTAGATCAACTATTTCTTCAAGGGTTTGGGTCTTTTAGAAACGACGACTACGACGTGTAGAAGAGCAGAAGGTTTTAGCTTTAGCCATAGTAGATGAGTGTCTGAGAGATGGTGATGAAGTGATGAAGAGTGTAGAGGGATGATTAAAAAGGCTACTAGGGAGTATGAAGGGTTTTCTCGACTGGAGTAAAAAGGTGGGAAAAAGGAGTGAAGTGACTATTCTAAGGAGTCTCTTCGGCGGTTTACATAGCATATAATTATGCAATTAATGCATGCTATCAAACTATCATACAATGTATAAGGAAACACAATATTTTTGCAAGATTACAAAGATTCTAGTAAGTAAAAGAAATCTCTAAGGAGCATGCATAATGCCAATTTGATTGCGTAAAGAGCAAAAACTTTCTTTTAGAAAGGGTTTTATAAAAATATCAATAAGTTAAAACTCAGTATTAATAAATTCTAGTGCTATGTCACCTATAGCAATATGATCACGAATAAAATGATGCTTAATTTCTATATGATTGGTCCAAGAGTGATGTACAAAATTTTTTTACAGACAAATAGTATTGGTATTATCACATAAAATAGAAGTGAAAATTAAATGAAGATCATAATCTAAAAGTTGATGCATAATCTATAGAATCTGAGTGGAAAAACTTCCAACTACAAGATATTCAGCTTCAATAGTTGACAATACAACACAATTTTATTTCTTGCTATGCCAAGAAATTAAAGCATTTCCCAATAATTGACATGTCCCACTAATTCAGAAGTGTTGATAAGATATCTAATGATATGTTTTACCGCAGTAAGGTGTGATTCCTCAGGAGGTGACTGAAACCTTGCACATTTACATACACTAAACTTTATATTTGGTGGACTGGCGGTAAGGTACAAGAGAGATACAATCATTCCTCTATACATAGTTTTGTTAACACTTTTTCCATCACTGTCCTCTTCAAGAGCCGTTGATGGGCTCATAGGTGTTCCACTAGATTTTGCATTTTCCATTCTAAACTATTTTATAAATTCTTTTGTGTGTTTGGTTTGTCTAATGAAGATTTCTTTGGATTATTGTTTGATTTGAAATGCAAACACGAAATTTAATTCTCCACTCATGCTCATTTCAAATTATCCTTTCATAATACTTGAAAACCCTTCACACAAAGCAGGATTAGAACTTCCAAAGATAATATGATCCACATAAATTTAAATAATAAGATTTTTAGAGTTAGATCGTTTAATAAACAAATTTATGTCGATATTACCTCGTTAAAAATCATGGTCTAACAAGATAGAACTTAGTCTATTATACCAGGCTTTGGGAGCTTGTTTGAGATTGTACAAGGCTTTTGATAACTTGAAGACACAATTAGGAAGTCGCTATTGACAAACCCCGGAGGTTGTTTTACAAATACTTATTCTAAGATGTATCCATTTAGGAAAGTATTTTTGATATCCATCAGAAATAACCTGAAACCTTCGTGAGCTGCATAGGCAAGAAGTATATGAATAGACTCTAACCTTGCTACATGAGAGAACGTGTGACAACTCGATAGGTCATTTTGAGTACTAGACTTTATTCTTTATTATGAGACATCTCATAGCTCCATTTGATGTTATATGACTTGCGTTCTTGGTTGGTGTTGCTTTACGGAAAGTTTTTTTGTGAAATTTTGAAGAAAACATAATTTTTGACTTAAAATGAGGCTTGAGCTGACCACAGTCAATATTCTTAGTAAACGGCCTCGAATAAGTATTTTAACAATTCCGATAGGTTCGTATAATATTTTTGGACTTGTACGCATATTGTTCATGTTTCGGCACTTTATGTGAAATTCTCGGGGCCAGGTTTCCCTTTACCGGGTTTTCCCCTTGGAAAATAGATCGAAAACAGAAAGCGATATATCCGCTACTATTATCCACTCTTAGGTTGCAGTTTCTCTTTGAGTTCTCTCTTTATTTATTTATGGGTCTTCCTAGGCCGTTAGATCAAGATAAGAAAGATAGGAATGGTATTAGATAGATATCTTCTTCTTTACTAAGGGAGTAAGTATGGGACGCCCTTTCTTTTTGAATGGGTTATCTTAGGCATTACTAACTAATTCACTATGTCCACTATCGAATATCCTAGACAAGATAGAAAGTCTCTATTATTGTGAGGCTTCCCTTCCCTTACTCTAAGGGTTAGAAAAATGAGTTTCAAAGTTAAAAATTTGAGTTTTGATAATCGATTCTTGATATTTGATTTTATTTTGATTATTGAGTTAGTGAGCAAGTTTGTATGATGTTATTATGCTTGTGTGCATGTTCACATAGGAGCCTGAAGGGCTTGGGGGCTTGGGGTGAGTTTCAGGTGTGTTTTGGATGATGTTGGGACTGCTGGTGCAAGTCTGATGCTGGTTTAAGTTGTAGGTCTCGTATTTGCGAGAACCTTATCACAATTGCTAGCCTCGAATTTGCGATGTCAGGCTTTCAAATGAAAAAAGGGAGCTAGGGACTGGGTTTCACTTTTGCGAGAAATCCTTTGAAATTGTGGACTGAGTGTGGTCCGCATTTACGACCATTTTATCACTTGTGCGATGACAGGGATTTTCGGACAACTTTGGAAATGTGAACCAGAGTTCGCAATTGTGAACAAGAGTTTTGAAAATGCGACGTATGCTACTGGGTGAAAGTTGGAAAAAACGGGACTCAACTAATTTTACATTATTTTCAACTCTAGACTCCATAGAGACGATTTCTTGAGAGCTTTATCTTCCCAAATTCATTGGTAAACACATATAACCAGTTTTCAATCAATTTCAACTACTTTTCATTAATTTTTAACATCAAATCTATGAAATTTAAGGTAGAAATTAGGAGTTTTAGGTAGAATTTAGGAATTTTTAAACAAATGAGATTTAGACCTCAAAATGAGGTCGACTTTCAAAACAAATCACATAATCGGACTTGGGGGGATTTGGTTTAAATGTCAATTTCGACCAAGCAAGTTCGGGGTTGACTTTTTCAAATATGATCAAAATTGAACCTTTTTCATTTGTGGGTAGTGTTTAAGCTTGTTTTGCATTCTTTGAACAATATTTGACTAGATTCAGTTAGTTTGGAGGCTTGTTCCAAAGGAAAAGCCGTGGTTGATTGTTGATTTGATTTCGAAAAGAGGTAAGTGTCGTGGTTAACCTTGATTTTAGGGAAATATGACTTGATTGGTCTATTTGCTGCATGATCTATATGTGGGAACAACGTATATGCACGGTAACGAGTGTATATACACTGTCATGGGTTAAGCATGCGGGGTGGGCTATTAACCGTGCTTTTTAACTATATAATGCCTTATTTTACTCCGTGTTACTATTCATGTTATGCTTTCATTGTTACTTATCTTTATTTGTTAAATATATGTCTTCCTTGCTACATGCCTTCATTTGCTACATGTTTCATGCGTCTATATTTTTAGTTGTCCGTTTTTACTTGTTCTATGCCTTTAATTGTCTATACGCCTTCACTTTCTTCTATTTCCCTTCGGTTTATTATGTTGGTTTGCCTTAGAGTATTTACTTGTTTTGATTTCTTTCTCATAAGTTATGACATAGTTGGTTGTAGTATTACTATAGATATATGGGATTGGGTTGCGCACCGCAACAAATATTGATATGATATATGGGATCGGGTTGCACGCCACAACGATATTAATATGATATTTGGGATTGGGTTGCACGTTGCAACATATATTTATATTGTATTTGGGATCAGGTTGCATTCTGCAACAAATATTGATATTGTATTTTGGATTGGGTTGCACGTCGCAATGGATATTGATATTGTATATAGGATCGGGTTGCACGCCATAATGATATTGGTATTTATAAATGTGTGGATCGGGTTGCATACCGCAATAAAGAAGATATCTATCATGATTGTTCTTTGCTGTTGATTCTGTATCCGTGTTGTATTGTGAATTTTGGCGTTGGTGATATTCTGGGGCCCTCTATTATGTATTGCATGATCTGGTTTTAATGTTAATCATTGTTTCTCTATTTTGTTATTATTTTTACTTATACTTGTACATGTTTATAGTGAGTGCCTTGCTATATCCTCGTCTCTACTTTGTCGAGGTTAGACTCGGCACTTACAGAGTACATGTGATTGGTTGTACTCATACTACACTTCTGCACTTCTTGTGGAGATTCTAGTGTTGGTGCCAGCGGCTACACACAACATCACAGTATATTTATCGCCACCAAGGCCAACATGCTTCTCCTTGTGTGTCTCCAGACTATGGATAATGGCAACTAGTCCATAGACGGACACAACAAGTAACTGGCTCTTTCTACGCAATCACTTTGTTGGACTTGTTTCTTTACTCTTCAAGGGCAACAACATAGGAGAATGTCTACCCTTTATCATCTCCATGTCCAACCAAATCTTCGGCTTTGATACTTGTCTACTAAGAAAAGAAAACACTAAAACAATACTAAGAAAATGGCACAACAGAATAAATACTCAGTTAAAGTCTTCCCAATCTATTTGAACCAAGAGGAACAAGAAAAACTATAGGTCACGAGTTCGAGCCGTTAAACCAGCCACTAATGCTTGTATTAGGGTAGTTTGTCTACATCACACCCATTAGGGTGCGGCCCTTCCCCCGACCCTGCATGAATGCGGGGATGCTTTGTGAACCCAGGCTGCCCTTAGGAACAAGCAAAATTCAAACATGTGAACAACAAGTATAATGAACAACAAAATAAATACGGAAAAGGTACAACAACCTATCACACGAAAACCAATCGCACGGGACACCAAAAAATATGTGATAAAACTTATAACATAGAAAAGTACAAACCAACAAATCTCCTGTCCATGAAAAGTTTCACTATATCAATAGATACTTACAAAATACTCCAAGATGGTCGACATCATACTCCAAGATGGTCAACATCAGTGCCAAACAAAAAGAAATAATAAAAATAACAAAACGGATCTCCAAACACAATCAACTGCTCAAAATTAGCAAATACGCCTAAGTGAAGAATGAGAAAAAATCAACAACTTGATCTAAGATACTCCCGGTGAATATGTCAGCTTGATCCAATAGTGAATGAATCGAGAAACGCAATTACAAGCAAGTTGATTGCATGGAAATTCTGCAGCAAGAGAAGAAACTAGTTTTCTACACTCTTTACTTGATCCAACGGTGAATGAATCGAGAAACGCAATTACAACCAAGTTGATTGCATGAAAATTCTGCCGCAAGAGAGGAAACTATTTGACTGCACTCTTTTCTCTCAAAACATCTGATCTTTTCAAATATCTCTCAAGAACAGACCTAAAGTTAGGCCTACAATTTAAAACGCTAATGGGCCATAGATCCAAAACAATCTTTTAGACACATAGGAAGGGTAAAACTCAATAATTATTCCCTCTCGAATATGTGGACGAACCGCCATGTTGATGATCGAATCACATGCTTCAAGCGGCAGAGGCATAGTCAACATGTCAAAACCATTGTCATCTGTGTGAATCTTCTAATATTCAAGTAATTTTGAATCCACCACATCTGTAATCCAATGGAATCTCACATTAATATGTTTAGGCCTACAATTAAGTGTAATGTTCTTGTCAAAATTAATTTCACCTTGAATAAATTTACTTCGACTATCACAATAGAGCATACATCTTCCCCTTAGGCAAATCTTAGCTCCCCAAACAAATCTCTTCATCATTAGTAATTCTTTGCAAGCCTCAACAACAGCAATAAGCTCTGTTTTTATAACATATATATGACAATACATTACTACAACCTTCTTCTAATACCAATTTGCTCGGCCAAATCAACCCAAAGATATTCTTGACATAATAAATTTTGAACTTTTTCTTTCCATTTGAATAAAAATATTATTTTGGACAAAGACATCTTCTTTATGACCTACATATGTTTTAAATCACTTTTAAAAGACCTAATTTGAGGTTTATTCTTAAGAGATATATTTGAAAAGAAGAGAAACCGTTCTTTAGGTAAAAGAGTGGAGAAAGATAGTTTTCTCTTTGCTGCAAAATATCTGCACGTCCAGTTCAAAACTGATTTCCAGCTTCATTTTACCATTGAATCGAGCTGAAATTTTTACTAACATGTACTTTGATTTGAATGACGGAGATGGATTTTTCGATGTCTGTAGTTACAGATTTTGAGTTGGCAAACAATAGCACAATTTTAGGTATTGTTTCTCGTTCTTGGCTTGTTTTGCTATTGTTTCTCCTTGTTTGACACTGATGACTTATATTCTCCTGTCCTATCTAGTAAGAGCCTTTAAAGCTAGGTTTGGCGTAATCAATATAATAGTTGGGTTTGGCTTTACTGATGAAGAAGGGTGGTATTGTATGACCATTTTGGACGACTTATATAACTCCTTTCTAATGTGGTAGAGTTTTTAATAGGCTAGAAGTCCTGTTGGTTTTTATTCTTCACTTGAAGAGGTTTCCATATAAATTTTATTCTCCTATTGATTGGTTATTTTTTCTTTCCTAAATTAATTGATTGATTGATTATTTTGCCTTTTGTAAAATTTATTTCGTAGTTAATTATACTTACTGCTCGTAACAGTTTTGAATTTGATTCATCCTCTTGAATCTTGATTCAAATAGATTAGTAAAATTTTGACTGTGTTAATTAGCGGCGACCTTGTCTTGCATTGTTTTGGTGTTCTCTAACAGTTGTCTCCTGAATTACAAAAAGAGTACTTGGGTTCTGCCAATAACTAAGAAGTGAAGCATTCCCGCCAAATTGGTATCAAAATTGATAGTTCGACGAGACAAGAATAGAGATGGAAGATAGTAGCTCTCATGTTACTTCCTGTTTAGAGATAAGAAACAAGCCTACTTGAGTCACTGCATGGAACTGGTCGATTTGCTTCTCTTGCCCATCTGCGGACCAGATTAATATATTCGTCGATAGTTTTGAAAAATACAAAGAGAAGCATGTAAAATTTGATGGCCATAATTATACCTGGTTGGTAATTAGACAGGTGTACTTAGTTAAAAAGAGAGATTTTTGGTGTACGAACAAAGTCCTATATTAGAAATTGATCATTTCTCGGCTAAGCAATAAATACATCTCTTAGTTTTGGTTGTTTCACTCCTAAAAGCAAGTTCTTCTTAGCTAAACATCCCTTCTCTCTCATGCAACTTAACCTTCTATGTCACAATTCTCATGATGCATCACTCTCCAAAACATTCACCAAGCCACTACAAAAATAACCCTACATCATGTAGGGATTTGATGATTTGTTACCTTAGATCAAAACTAGTAAACCTTTGTTAAATTTTTACTAGCCATCGGTGTTTAGTGGAGGCTTGCTCGAACTGTCATTATCTGGAGACTTGATGTAGAGCTACACGATGTTCACATACCCTGAAGTCCCCTTCTTATATTTATACTGTTTATTTCATTCAGATAGTTGCACTTTATTTCAGACTTTGTTTGTAGTACTTTTACCAACTCATGTACTTGTGACACCAGTTTCTGGGTATAGACTAGACTGTGTTGGTTTTAGATTATGATGTTACGAGTATTTCAGGCTTATATTCTTAATCATTTGCTTTTAAATTTTTAAAATCGATTACGTGTTTAACTAGAGTTGGCTTGCCTAGCAAGCAGATGTTAGGTACCATTATGACCCTATAGTTGGGATATAGGGTCGTGACAAATTGGTATTAGAGCACTAGGCTGCTTAGGTCTCACGAGTCATGAGCAAGCTTTATAGCTTCTTGAGGATCAGTACATAGACGTATGTACTTATCTTCTAGAGGCTATAAGGCTTTAGAAAATTTTACTTTTTTCTTTCTCTATCGTGTGACTTTATTCTATTACTAACATTTAATTCATTCTTCTATTAATCTCTCACAGATGGTGAGGACACGTACAACATATGTAGCTGATCAGGAGCAAGAGCCCCAGGTTACAACCAATACTAGGGGTAGGGCCGAGGTAGAGCTAGAGCGAGAGGCAGAGCTCAGCTTAGAGCACGCACAACAACACCTCTTGACGAGCCTCAAATCGAGCAGGATGAGGAGATCCCTATTCAGACCACGCTAGTAGGACCAGCTCAGGTCCCAGAGGGGTACATTGCTACCCCCGTAGTTCAAGATGCCCTAGTCTTCCTGGTTGGCCTTGTGGAGAGTGTAGCCCAGTCCGGTGTGGTTCCTATGGCACCAGTCGTCTCTCCGACTGGGGGAGGAGCCTAGATTCCCCCTACTCGCACCCTAGTATAAATGGACCATGGATATCAGACCCCAACAATTCTTCCAATAGGGGCAGCTCAGCCCGTTATTGCTATATAGTCCGAGAAAGGACCCACGATGTCAGCCGAGGAGATGAAAAGGTTGGAAAATTTCACCAAGTTGTTTCCCACTCGCTTTAGTATCACACCTTCTAAGGACCCCCAGGATTTCTTCGACCGTTAGACTGAGGTATTGCGCAACATAGGTATAGTGGAGTCCAACGGAGTTCACTTCATACTGTTTAAGATGCATGGCTTTGCCAAGAGGTGGTGGCAAGAGTATTTTCAGGGTAGACCAGTAGGTTCACCTCCTCTCACTTGGGCTCAGTTATCACATCTATTCTTGGAGAAGTTCTTCTCCTTCACTCAGAGAGAGGACTTCCACAATTAGTTTGAGCGCCTCCGGTAAGGTATCATGAACGTTACTCAGTACTAGACTAGATTCGTGGATTTATCCCGCCATGCAATTATCTTGATCCCTACAGAGATGGAGAGGGTACATAGGTTTATAGATGGCCTTAATTATGTCATCAGGCGACATATGGCCAAAGATATTGAGGATGATATTTCTTTCACTCGAGTTGTGGAGATCTAGGCAGATCAAGAGGATTCATGGCCAGGGTAAAGAAGCGAAATCTGAAAAAAGGCCTCATAATTTTGGTGGTTTTATTGATGCCTCATCTAGAGGCAGGGGTTTAGTTGGTAGGGGTTATCCTATCGGGCCGGTTCAGTCAGCGCTTCAGGTATCACTTGCTGCTTCAGGCAGTCATAGTTTTTATGGGTCTCGTCCTGAGCAACTAGCATATTGTGCACCTTCATATCCTATAAGTGCACAACCGATTTAGATCTATCATAGTGGTTATTTAGACTGTAAATGCCAGTCCCAGATTCAGCAGCCACATCATCCGAGAGAGTGCTTTAAGTGTGGCGGTAAGGGTTATATTAGGAGGTACTGTCCCAGACTTCAAAGTAGTATGCCACGACAGGGTACTCGTGCCATGATTTTGGTATTAGTTGCTCCACCGCCTGCTCAGTCAGCTAGAGGCAGGAGTCAGGCAACCGGAGGTGTAGGTCATGTTGCTAGAGGTGGAAGTTAGTCAATGAGAGGCCATTTGATAGGTAGAGGTCAGATTGGTAGGGCTCAGCCCCGTTGCTATACATTCCAACTAGACATGAGGCGGAGTCATATGATGTGGTCATCACAGGTATTGTTTCGATTTGCCTTAGATATGCATCCATTTTATTTGATCTGGGCCCTACTTATTCTTATGTGTTATCCTATTTTACTTTATATTTGGATATGTCTCATGATTCTTTGAGCACTCATATTTACGTGTCTACGCCCGTTTGGGATTCTATTATGGTGGACCGGGTCAATCGTTCTTGTTTGGTCACTATCGGGATATATGAGGCTAGGATTGACCTTTTATTACTTAATATGGTGGTGTTGATGTGATTTTAGACATGGATTAGTTGTCACCGTATAACACTATCTTGGATTGTCACACCAAGACTATGACATTAGCAATGCCGGGGTTGTATCGATTAGAGTGGAGAGAGGCTCCTGGTCACTATACTAGCAGAGTAATTTCATATGTGAAGGCTCAACGTATGTTCGAGAAGGAGTGTTTGGCATAGTTGGCTTATATCCATAATTCTAGTGTCGAGGTGCCTTCTATGGGTTTAGTTCTGGTGGTGAGAAAATTCCCAGAGGTGTTCCCTATAGACTTGCCGGGTATACCACCCGACAAAGATATCGACTTTTGCATTGACTTGGTTCTGGGCACTCAACATATTTCTATTCCACCATACCACATGGCTCTAGCTGAGTGGAAAGAAATGAAGGAATAGTTGCAGAATTTGCTTGACAAGGGACAGTAGACCTAGTGTCTCGCCTTGGGGTGCACCAGTGTTATTTGTGAAGAAGAAGAATGGATCTGTGGGGATGTGAACAGAATATAGGTAGTTGAATAAGGTCACTATCAAGAACAAGTATTCGTTATGAAGATTAGGGCATCATATTTCCCTAAGGCAACTTTTCGGACGACATGGTCACTATGACTTCTTGGTGATGTCATTTGCCTTGACTAATGCCCTAGCAACCTTTTCGGATTTGATGAACCGAGTGTTCAAGCTCTATCTATATTCCTTTGTGATCATCTTCATTGATGATAATTTGGTTTACTCCCGCAGTCGAGAGGAGCATGAGCAACATTTAGTGATCGTACTTCAGACTCTGAAGGATCATCGGTTATATGCTAAGTTTTCGAAATGTGAGTTTTGGTTGGACGCTATTTCCTTTTTGGGATATGTTGTACCTTCCGAGGGTATCAAGGTGGATCCTAATAAGATTGAGGTAGTTCAGAACTGGCCTAAACCTACATCAACTATAGAGATTCGGAGCTTCTTGGGTTTGATGGGTTATTATCGCCGGTTCGTGGAGGGGTTTTCATATATCTCAGCCCTATTGACCAAGTTGATCTAGGAAGGTGCTCATTTCAGAGGGTCGACGAGTGTTAGGTGAAATTGTAGAAGCTTAATATTGCATTGACTACAACCCCAATATTAGGGTTACCTACAGGTTTGGGATCTTACATTGTGTATTGGGATGCATCACATATTGGACTTGGCTTGGTATTGATGCAGGAAAATATGGTGATTACCAACGTGTCTCGTTAGTTGAAGATTCATGAGAAGAATTAACACGTGCATGATTTAGAGTTGGCAGCTATTATTCACGCGTTAAAGATTTGGAGGCACTATCTATATAACGTTCCATGTGAGGTTTATCTAACCATCGGAGTCTCCAATACCTGTTCAAATAGAAGGACCTTAATTTGTGGCAACAGAGATAGTTAGAGTTGCTGAAGGATTATGATATCACCATACTGTATCATTTGGGGAAGGCCAATGTAGTACCTAGTATATTGAGTAGGAAGGCAGAGAGCATGGGTAGTTTGGCATATTTACCGTCAGTGGAGAGGCCACTAGCCATAAATGTTCAGGATTTAGCCAATCGATTCGTGAGGTTGGATGTTTCGGAGCCTAGCTGAATTCTGGCTTGTATTGTAGCACAGTCATTATTGTTGGAACGTATCAAGGCTCGACGGTTTGATGATCCTCAATTGTTCATATTGAAAGACACGATGCAATGGGGTGGTGCCAAGGAGGTTATGATCGAGGATAATGGTGTTATGCGGCTTCAAGGCCGGATTTGTTTTCCAAGTGTTGATGGGTTGAAAGAGCTGATCCTTCAAGAGGCTCACAATTCTCGCTATTCCATTCACCCATGAGTCACGAAGATGTACCGTGACTTGAAATAACACTATTGGTTGTGGAAGATGAACAAAGATATTATTAGTCATGTCTATCGATGTTTAAATTGTTAACACATGATGTGCGAACAACAGAAACCAGGTGGGTTCACTTAGAGAGTGGAGATATCGGAGTGGAAGTAGGAGTGCTTCACTATGGATTTTGTGGTAGTCTTACCACAGACCTTGAGGAAATATGATGCAGTCTGGGTTATTATAGTATGGTTGACTAAGTCTGCACACTTCATTCTAGTGATGACTTCCTATTCTTCAGAGCGGTTGGCTTAGCTTTACATCCGGGAGATTATTCGCTTGCACGTCGTGCCCATTTCTATGATTTATAATCGGGACACATAGTTCACATTGTATTTTTATAGAGCCGTGCAGCGTGATTTGGGCATACGGGTCGAGCTTAATACTGCATTCCATACTCAGATGGACGGACAGTCTGAGCGCATTATTCAGATATTGGAGGACAAGTTGCGAGCATACTCTATGAATTTATGGGGTTAGTGGGACATGTTTTTATCTCTAGCAGAGTTCGCCTACAACAACAACTATCAGTTGAGCATCCCGATAGCTTTGTACAAGGCCTCATATAGGAGGCAATGTCGTTCACCGATTTGTTGGTTTGAGACCGGTGAGGCTAGATTGTTGGGCACTGATTTGATCCATGGTGCTTTAGAAAAGGTTAAGGTGATTTAGGAGTAGCTTCATACTACTCAGTCCAGAAAAAAATATGTATGTGGACCAGAAGGTTCAAGATGTGGCCTATATGGCGGGTTAGAAGGTTCTTCTCCGAGTATCGCCTATGAAGGGCGTAATGCGGTTTGGGAAGAAGGCAAGTTGAGTCTGATGTTTATTGGTTCGTTTGTGATCTTTGAGAGAGTTGGGGAGGTTTCTTATAGGCTTGAATTTCCTTATATCCTAGAAGAGGTACATTAGGTATTTCACATTTCCATGCTCCAGATGTACCATGAGGACATGTCACATGTTTTAGACTTCACATGGTGCAACTTGATGAGAATTTGACCTACAAAGAAGAGCTTGTGGCTATTTTAGACCAATAGGTTCGAAAGTTGAGGTCTAAGAGTTTACCTTCTTCGAAAGTGAAATAGAGAGGTCAGCCAATCGAGGAGGCTACGTAGGAGTCGTGGTCTGATATGGGGAGTAGATACCCACACCTTTTTAGCAGTCCAAGTACATTTCTATGTCCGTTCGAGGACAAACGTTTCTTTTAGAAGTGGAGAATGTGATGACCCGATAGGTTGTTTTGGGTACTAGACTTTTTGTGTTCTGAGACTAACCATAGCTCCATTTGATGTTATATGACCTGCGTGTGTGGTCCGTGTCACTTTTTGGAAAGGTTTTATGTGAAATTTTGAAGAAAATGTGATTTTTGACTTAAATTGAGGGTTGAGTTGACCACGGTGAACATTCTTAGTAAACGACCTCGGATTAGTGTTTTGCCAATTCTGGTAGGTTCATATGATAGTTTTGGACTTGTAAGCATGTTCGATTGGGGTCTCGAGCGACCCAAGCGCGTTTCGGCGTCTTATGTGAAAAATTGAAGAAATGAGTTTCAACGTTGAACTTTTGAGTTTTGATGATAAATTCTTGATATGTGATGTTATTTTGATGATTTGAGTTAGAGAACGAGTTTGTATGATATTATTATGCTTGTGTCCATGTTCAGATTGGAGCTCGAGGGGCTCAGGTGAGTTTTGGGTGTGTTTTAGATGATGTTGGGACTGCTGGTGCAAGTTTTATGCTAGTTTAAGTTGCAAGTCTTGTATTTGCGAGAACCTGATCGCAATTGCGAGCCTCACATTTGCGATGTCAGCCGCTCAAATGCGAATAGGGAGCTGGGGGCTTGGTTTTTCTTTTGCGAGAAATCCTTCGCAATTGTAGGCTGAGTGGTCCGCATTTGCGATCATTTTGTCGCTTTGCGATGACTGGGATTTCCGGGCAGCTTCGCAAATACGAAGCTTGCACCGCATTAGCTATGGTTGGGGGATTCACAAATGCGAGGTAATTTTGCATTTGCGACATCTGTAGCATTGTTGCACTAGTCGCTTTTGCGATCGACGTTTTGCATTTGCGGACATTGCAATTGCGAATGAGAGTTCGCAATTGCAACATATGCAGCTTGGTAAAAGTTGGAGAAAATGGGACTTAGCTCATTTTACACTATTGTTCAACCCTAGACTCTATAGAGGAGATTTCTTGAGAATTCTTTTTTCCCATATTTATTGGTAAGCATCTTTATACAGTTTTCATTCAATTTTAACTACTTCTCATGAATCTTTAACATCAAATCTATGAATTTCAAGGTATAAATTAGAGATTTTGTGTAGAATTTAGGAATTTATTAAAAATGAAATTTAGACCTCAAATTGAGGTATAATTTCGAAACAAGTCACATAACCGGGCTCGAGGGTGAATGAGAAATTGGGATTTGGTCTGAATCTTGAATTTTGACGAAACGAGCCTGGTGTTGACTTATTCAAATTTGATTAAAATTGAACCTTTTTCATTCGTGGGTAGTTTTTAAAGCTTGTTTTTCATGTCTTAAATAATATTTGACTAGATTCGGTAGGTTTCGATGCTTGTTCCATAGGAAAACCTGTGGTTGATTTGATTTCGGATAGAGGTAAGTATCGTGGTTAACTCTGGCTTGAGGAAAATAAGACTTGAATGGTCTATTTTCTATGTGATATATGTGTGGGAACGATGTATATGCAAGATGAAGAGTGTATATGCCCTGTCATGGGTTAAGCATGCGGGGTGGGCTATTAACTGTACATTTTAACTATATCATGTCTTCTGTTACTCTGTGTTACTATTCATGTTATGCTTTCATTGTAACATGTCTTTATTTGTTACATACGTTTCTTCCTTGCTACATGCCTTCATTTGCTACATGATCGCATCCATGTTTTTACTTGTCCGATTCTTCTTACTTTATGCCTTTAATTGTCTATTTGCCTTCACTTGCTTCTATTTCACTTCGGTTTATTATATTGGTGTAACGACTTGACCGCTCGTTTTGAGTATTGTAGCCTTGTTCCCCCATTTATTGCTTATTTTGTATTCTTTCATTTTTATGTGACTTTCTAGAGTGGTTGGTTTAGTTTCAGGGATATTTCGGAATGCGTTGGGACACTTAGTCCCAATGTTAGAAGCCTAAGTTGGAAGAGTTGACCGTATATTGACTTATGTATAAATGACCCTGGAATGGAGTTTTGATGGTTTTGATAGCTCCGTATGGTGATTTTGGACTTAGGAGTTTGTCCGAATCTTGATTTGGAGGTCTGTTGGCTTGAATTGGCGAAAGTTGGAAAAGTTGAAGTTTGGAGAGTTGACTTTGTGGTTAGCAGGCTCGGATTTCGGTTCTGGAAGTTTGAATAGGTTTGTCGTGTCATTTATGACTTGTGTGTAAAATATGAGGTCAATCGGAGTTGGTTTGATAGGTTTCGACAACAATTGTAGAAGTTGGAAATTCATTAGTTTCAATAGGCTTGAATTGGGGTGCGATTCATGTTTTTGATGTTGTTTGATGTGATTTGAGGTTTCGACTAAGTTTGTATTGTGTTTTAGGACTTGATGGTATGTTTGGATAGGGTCTCGGGGCCCTCGGGTGAGATTCAGATTGAAAACGGATTGAAATTCGGACTTAGAGGATGTTGTTGCTGCTGAAGTCTGATGTCATCGCATCTGCGGAGGGAGTGGCTGCAGGTGCTGTCCATCGTCACAGGTGCGAGAATTTGTGGAGGAGTCCTGGGAGTGCAGGTGTGAGGAATATTCCGCACCTGGGAGGTCGCAGATGCGGAGAAGAGGTCGCAGAAGCGGAATTGGCCATGATGTCCTAGGGGCGCAGAAGCGGACTTGGTCCGCAGGTGTGTGAGCGCAAAAGTGCTTGTTTCCCGCAGAAGTGAAAGCGCATGTGTGCTATTGGGATCGCAGAAGCGTAGGATGTTTACTTGAGTTGAAGCTTCACCTACGATGGATTTTTCGCAGAAGCAGTTGTTGGTCCGCAAAAGCAAAAGTCGCTAGGCAGAAATAGAAGTTTGAGGGTTTTTCATTCATTCTCCATCTTTTGACTTAGAGAGCTCGGATTGTGGCGATTGTTCGAGATATTTTCAAGGAAATCATCATGGTAAGTGATTCTAACTCAAATTTGGCTATATACATGAATCCATCGTCATTTTTGTCATTTAATTAGTGATTTGAGTTGGAAAATTTGGGGAAATATTGTGAAACTTCATAGACCGAATTTTGGAGTTTTGAAAGGCGATTTGAGGCCGGATTTGAATAGTTTTGGTATGGTTGGACTCGTTATTGATTGGATGTTTGGATTTTGTAAATTTTATCGGATTCCGAGATGTGGGCCCGGGGTTAACTTTTGGGTTGACTTTTTGACTTTGGTTAAAGATCGTAGCTTTATCATTTGGGATTAATTCCTATAGCTTATATTGATAGTATTACGTTATGTTTTGCTAGTTTGGAGCCTTCCGGAGATTGATTCGCGTGGGAAGGGCTTGCTACTGAAGTGATTTGATTTGTTTGAGGCAAGTATCATATTTAAACTCGGTTGAGGCACTAGTTGCCTGAATTATTGTGATAGCTACTTGCTATTGGGTGTACACATGCATGGGGATGAACCCATGTTTGGACACCGGGGTTATTTATTCATGATTTGTGTTGTGCTCAGGCTTTCATGAGCCTAGAATTTGACTGTCAACCCTTAAACTATGATACTTCGCGCATTTGTGACATTGTTGTGAACTATTTGGGCCATGTTTGAGGCCACATAGGGCCTTAAATCCTGAACAAACTGATTAACGTTATTCTTTGATGAAAATTTCCGGTTTGAGCTATGATAGTACACTTGCACATGCCTTTACTTTAGCATGTCGTTTATGCCAGTCAAGGAGCATGAGATTTGTTCTTTACTAGTTTCATACATGTATATTTGTTTTTTTGCTCCTGTATGATGTGATTGGACTGGATGCATGTGACCATGCCGGGCGAATTGTGTTGTTATGCATGTGACCACTCTGGGCGGATTGTTTTGTTATACCTATGACCATGTCGAGCGGATTGTGTTATTATTCCTATGACCACACCAGGTGGATTGTATGTTATGCCTGCGACCACGCCGGGCGAGTTATGATATTGAGCTTGTGATCACGCCGGGATGGCAACACGTTGAATTGGCCGTGCTTTCATGTGGATATGGATCCATCCCCCTAGGGTCACCCTCTAATATTTCTCTCTTGATGGTGTAAATACGGATATTGTAAATACTGATAGTGGTTTGGACGAATATGGAAAAGTATGGGAATTTGGCTAGTGTTTTGTTGGATTTTGTATTTCATCTTTACTTGCAATTTCCTTGATCATTTATCTGATTTAACTGTTTATCACCTCTATAAGCCAAGATGTTATATGAACAAAGTATTTGGGAAATTGGGCACATACATACACGGATGTTTTCCTACTAAACTTTATGATTTGACTTCAATATTGTTTTGTATCAGTTTAAAGGATAAACTACACAAGTGATGGCTAGTATCATTAATAATTTGTGCTTCTCTTACATTGCTGTATTTATTTATGATAATTATTGAGTACATTGGGTCAGTTGTACTAATACTACACTCTATACTAAATTGTGCAGATTCAGGTGTGGGACCGGTTATCAGCAGTAGGTTGCTTTTCAGACTATCTGCTAGAGGCGAGGCAGAGTTGCATCCTTGGTTGCAGGTTGACTTGTCTTTTCCTTTAATAATGTTGTTATAGTTCAGACAATGTATTTATTGGTCAGTTTCAGGTTTGTATCCTGTTGTAGTAGTTCATGACTCTGTACTTACCAGTTTCTAGGGGGATTTACTTTGTATTGGCAGTGTTATTGTATTAAGACCTCAGGTTTATGCTATTTCTATGAATTTTGTTATTCTGTTTCCTTTGTTATCATGTTTCGGCTTACCTAGCTGGTGTGTTAGGTGCCATCACGAAGGGTTGGGATTTTGGGTCATGACAATTGGTTTGCCTTAGAATATTTACTTGTTTTGGTTCCTTTCTCGTATGTTTTAAGTTACGTCATAGTTGTTTGTAGTATTACTATAGATATAGGGGGTCGGGCTACACATTGCAACAAATATTGATATGATGTTTTGGATCGGGTTGCACACTGTAATGGTATTAATGTTATATTTGGGATCGAGTTGTACGCCGCAATGGATATTGATATTGTATTTGAGATCGGATTGCATGCTGCAATGGATATTGATATTGTATATTGTATTTGGGATCGGGTTGCACGTCAGAACAGATATTGATATTGTATGTGGGATCCGATTGCACGTCGCAACGGATATTGATATTGTATGTGGGATCCGATTGCACGTCGCAACGGATATTGATATTGTATTTGGGATCGGATTGCACGCTGCAATGGATATTGATATTGTATTTGGGATAGATTGCACATCACAACAAATATTGATAATGTATGTGGGATAGGATTGCACCCCGCAATAGTACTAGTATATATAAATATGTGGATCAGGTTGCGCGTTGCAACGGAGAAGATATATATTATGGTTGTTCTTGGTTGTTGGTTCCTTATCCCTATTGTGTTGTGAATTCGAGCATAGATGATATTCTTGTCCTCTCTTATGTATTTCATGTTTCGGTTTTCATGTTAATCGTTGATTTTATATTATGTTATTTGTTTTACTTAAATTTGTACATGTTTATAGTGAGTGCCTTGCTATAGCCTCATTACTATTTTATCGAGGTTAGGCTCAACACTAACAGAGTACATGAGATCGGTTGTACTGATACTACACTTCTATACTTCTTGTGCAGATTTTGGTGTTGGTCCCAGTGGTATTTAGTGGAGACTTGCTCAAATTGTCATTATCCGGAGACTTGAAGTAGAACTTCATGGCGTTCGCAGACCCTGAAGTCACCTTCTTATCTTTATACTGTTTATTTCGTTCAAACAGTTGCATTTTATTTCGGCCCTTGTTTGTAGTACTTTTAGCAGTTCATGTACCTATGACACCAGTTTCTTGGTGTAGATTAGACAGCGTTGGTTTATATAATTATGTTACGAGTATTTCAGACTTATATTCTTAATCATTTACTTTTAAATTGTTAAAATTGATTAAGTGTTTAACTAGTGTTGGATTTTCTAGCAACACGACCAAGTGGTTGAGATTTCGGGTCGTGACAAAAAGTTTTATCTTAGTCAATTTCTTCCTATTGTGAGTATCCTTGCGCGACCAATCTTCCCTTGTTATGTACTACTTGGCCTAAATCATTTAGTTTATTTCTGAATACCTACTTTGTTCCTACAATTGATGCACCAGATGGTTTTGTAACCAGATTCCACACTTTGTTTTCTCAAATTGTTCAAGCTTTTCTTTTATAGCTTTAACCAGTGATCATCCTTGAGTGCTTCATGCACTTTCTTTGGCTCAAGTTGGGATATGAGAGCCATGTGAGATTTCAACTTCTAATATCTTCTGGTACTAATGCCTTCTTGATGATTTTCCAATCATAAACTTCTGGGGGTATACGTGCTCACCTTTCCATTCGTTAGGAACCATTTCAACATCAATTTCAACTCTTTCATGGATTAGTTCAGGAGTGGAAGAGGTTTCTTTTGTAGGTTCCTTAGTATTTGACTAAGTTTTCTACTGTGTTGAGTTTTCAATGTCATTTTTAGTGACTTGAAGTGTGTTTGGAATACCTGTAATTTCTTCTTCTTCTTCTTCTTCTTCCTCTTCTTCTTCTTCTTCTTCTTCTTCTTCTTCTTCTTCTTCTTCTTCTTCTTCTTCGTCTTCTTCTTCTTCTTCTTCTTCTTCTTCTTCTTCTTCTTCTTCTTCTTCTTCTTCTTCTTCTTCTTCTTCTTCTTCTTCTTCTTCTTCTTCTTCTTCTTCTTCTTCTTCTTCTTCTTCTTCTTCTTCTTCTTCTTCTTCTTCTTCTTCTTCTTCTTCTTCTTCTTCTTCTTCTTCTTCTTCTTCTTCTTCTTCTTCTTCTTCTTCTTCTTCTTCTTCTTCTTCTTCTTCTTCTTCTTCTTCTTCTTCTTCTTCTTCTTCTTCTTCTTCTTCTTCTTCTTCTTCTTCTTCTTCTTCTTCTTCTTCTTCTTCTTCTTCTTCTTCTTCTTCTTCTTCTTCTTCTTCTTCTTCTTCTTCTTCTTCTTCTTCTTCTTCTTCTTCTTCTTCTTCTTCTTCTTCTTCTTCTTCTTCTTCTTCTTCTTCTTCTTCTTCTTCTTCTTCTTCTTCTTCTTCTTCTTCTTCTTCTTCTTCTTCTTCTTCTTCTTCTTCTTCTTCTTCTTCTTCTTCTTCTTCTTCTTCTTCTTCTTCTTCTTCTTCTTCTTCTTCTTCTTCTTCTTCTTCTTCTTCTTCTTCTTCTTCTTCTTCTTCTTCTTCTTCTTCTTCTTCTTCTTCTTCTTCTTCTTCTTCTTCTTCTTCTTCTTCTTCTTCTTCTTCGTCTTCTTCTTCTTCTTCTTCTTCTTCTTCTTCTTCTTCTTCTGTTATTTTAACAATATCAGAATGAGGGTTAGTATCAATAAATACTGCATAAACAGATTCTTCTACGACAAGAGTATGCTTATTATAAATTCAATAAGCTCAACTGGAGGGGGAGTATCCAAGAAATATACCTTCGTCACTTCTTGTATTTAACTTACCAAGTTGTCCTTTCCATTGTTATGAACAAAACATTTGCATCCAAATGGATGAAAATAGCTTACATTTGGCTTTTTGCCTTTACAAAGTTCATAAGGAGTCTTTCTCAAGATGGGTCTAATCATGCATCTGTTAATAACGTGGCAGACTATACTTACTACTTCTACCCAGAAGTAATGTGGTAATGAACTTTCTACAATCATGTTTTGGACGTGTCCTGAAAAGTTCTATTCTTCATTTCAACTACTCTATTTTGTTGAGGAGATCTTGGGGATGAAAACTTGTGTGTGATTCAATGCTCATTGTAGAAGACTTCAAAGGCATTGCTTTCAAATCCTCCTGCATGATCGCTTCTTATATTAGAGATGTAGTAACCTCTTTCACAATGGATTTTCTTGCAAAAAACTTCAAAACTTTTGATTCCTCATCCAATTGACTTAAGAAAATAACCCAGGTCTGTATTTCCAGTAATAATTAAATTACCTGATTTATTTATAATAGACTAACCAATCTTTTTAAAGTTGCTGCCATGTAACCAGGAGGTAACGGGTTCAAGCCGTGGAAACAGCCTCTTGCAGAAATGCAGGGTAAGGCTGCATACTATAGACCCTTGTGGTCCGACCATTCTCCGTACCCCGTGCGTAGCGGGAGCTTAGTACACCAGGATGTCCTTTTTTTAGAGCAGCCAGTATTTTTAAAGTGTACCTCATGGTCGTTGTCACATCGCTGACTGATGCTAAGCAAATTTTACACTAGTTCATCCACAAGGTATACGTCATCTGCATCGCATTATGAGCTCAACGGAATTTTACCAACTCCAATGAGATTTCCTTTGGAATTGTCTCCAAAAGTGACCGATCCTCCACTAGTTTTGTGACATATTTGACAAGTTGTTTGTCATATGTTATGCTCCTGGAAGATGCACTGTCAAGATACCACTTTCCTTTTCTAATATTCTTGCGATGTTCCTACAACACAAGCAAATCACTTTCCCTTAAGTACCCAAACTTTCTTGGGTCCTTTTGGTTAGCTTTAGATGTGATACCCTCAGAGGTTGTTCTGAGTCTCAAAACCCACTCTTTTTTGTTTCTAAACCTTTAGCGATTAGAAATATGACCGGATTTACCATAATAAAAACATGCAGGAAAGCTTTGTTCGGATCCTTCATGGGATCCAGTAAGAAGTTTATTTTTGGAACCTCTCTGATTAGTGACTTATTTGACTAGTTGATTTTCTTAATCCATTTAAATGTAGCTGGAGTTCATAGACTTCTTTTTGAAATATGTCTCTTTTAATTTTACAAAGTTCCAGTTTTAGTTCCCATTCCTTTTTTCTCTTTCAATATTTTGGAGTACATAAAGAACTTTTTCAATATCAATGAGAGATAAATCAATAAATTCTTGAAGTTCATTGCATATATGACAAAGACTTCCCTTATTGTTTTCTCCGATTTCCATCAGACATATATTTGCATTTTCTTCATTGTCTGATTTATCGTTATCACTTTCACCTAGTGCCAAGAAACACATGTTGGTTATTTCTTCACCGTCAGATTCTTCTTCATCGCTCTATGTGCCAAAGGATTTCTTCTTCTGAAAACCTTTGTTAATTTTCTTCCTTAGATCTGGGCATATCATATTGTATATGACCATATTTCCAACACTCATAGTATCTTCCATCATTTATTTCATTTTCACTTGACGGTTTTCCTTTTCTAACAAACTGCTTGACCTTTTTCCCGCATTTGGTTTTTCTCATCATGTTTGATACCACCCTTGATAACATTACTATGTTTTCATCTTCCTCTGTTCCTCATCCTTTTTCTTCTTTTTCATTTTTAGATTCAACTACAGTGGCTTTGAATGCCACACTCTTCTTCCTTTTTCTTTTCTTGTACACGCCTGTTTAAATGAGTCTTTTCAAAGGCTATAAGGTCTCCACACAGTTTGTCATAGGATATTTTGTCGATATCTTTAACATTCTAAGGCTATGACCTAAGGTTGCCTCGCAGTAGGTAGACTCCTTAGAATTTTCCTGCCTTGTTCTCGGCTTTTCAGTAGTCTCCCAAATGATTTTAAATCTCCACCAATTTTGCTGAATCGAGAGAACATCTCTTCAACAGATTCGCCCTCTTTCATTTGAAATAATTCATAATCATGAATCATAAGATTTATCCTGGTTTCCTTGACTTTGTTTGTCCCTTCATAGGTGACTTCAAATTTGTTCCACATAATTTTACAATTTCACACCTTGATATTTTCTCATAATCTTCTCCACTTATGGCATTAGAGAGGAGAGTTTTTACTTTGGCATTTACCTAAACAATGGTAGCATATTCGTTAGTGTAGTCATCTAAATCAATGGGATTATATGATACATGGCTTTCAGTGGTTTTGTCCCTTTTTGCTGAAGAAAAAGAGAGATATTCTTTTTTATCACGCACCAGACTTTAATGTCATATGATTTTGCATATGTTTCCATACACACTTTCTAATGTGAGAAATACGTTAAAGTAGGGTCCTCTTGTTTGAGAGGTTCCTTTTTGAAAGAGTTCTCTGATAACTGTGTTAGATCCAATGATCTTTTACTCACTTGTGTTTAAGAAAATTGTATTGTTGTAATACCTTTCTCTTATACCAATTGAAACACAAGAGGGGAGGGGTGAATTGTGTCAAAAAAACACAGGTGACTAATTTAATATTAGTCGACTCTTTTCCCTACAGACACTAGGTTCGAGCAAAATACTAGTAACGAATATTTATGTAAAAAGAAATAAAGAAGGCACTGAATATTATACTGGTTCGTGTACCAGTGTGGTACCTTCATCCAGTTCCCTTGGGTCACAAGGGTTCTCTTAGTTCTTCAAATATAATGTGTTATAACAGTTATGGTTTCTTTCATTCACCACAAACGATGTACAATTGAATGTTTCCCAAGTTCTTGACGCAACCTCTTGGCTGTTTTCTATTTCTTTCTATCTTTTGTGACTCTAGCAAACTCAAGAATATAATATTTTAACTAAGAACTAGAAAGATGTAGAAAGCTAGTATATTGAAGTTTTGTGTGTTCTCTGATGAGTTCTTCATATAGGCAGGTCTTGAGTTATCTCAGTCACCAAAATCTTCATTGTTTGCAAACGAGATTGAAAAATATCTATTGATTGAGACAAGATATTTTCTAAGAGATTTGACCCAAGGGATGCCTATGAATCCAGTCAATAGATGTGGACTGAATTCATATGCTAAACTCGGTTTCCTTCCTTGTGTTTGCCATATCTTCAAGAGGGATTTTCGGATAGTTAGTTAATTAAGAGTTGATCCCTCGATCATTTTCCGCTAGTAAATCCATCTTCCATCTACTGAGTTATTTGATTGATGCTCGTTCGAATGTCCTATGATCTCGGATCTTGTATGCTATTCCTCTTGTTTTGATTTCTGGAATCTAGACGGACCATTTGCATCACTTGCATTTCTTTCCTTTCTATTTTCCTGTATAGATTTGAATGACATAAGTATTTCTATTATTGAGAAAGTCATCATTAAAACTCAGTGTAACAATAATGTCTTCAATAGCAATGCAATTTTGTTAACTCGATTTTACGCAATACAATTGGTATTGGTTCCCAAAGTATACGCAAGTATACACGGTCCACAACTAGTAAAGTAATTTGAAAGTCTAATGTCAAACCCACAAAAACTTAAATTAATAGCTACAATAACCAGGTTAAAAAAATTGGCATCCTCGGTAAACAATCGTGATTTAAAGAAAATCCGAGATAAATCTAAGAAAAATACTACACTAATGTGTTATACAATTATAGTAGACTCAAGTCATAATCATCATATATATATATATCAAGAAATAAGAAACACATAAATCAAGAATATTAGTTAAATTACATGCCAATCACAAAAGGTCTGACATCCCTACCCCACACGTAAATTGTGTATTCTCCTCAGTTGCACGTTATCATAAAAATAACAAATAAAGCTTAAAAGTAGAGTGGGTGTTAGAAACTCCCTCAATCCAACTGTGGTGAGGAGGGGACCAACCTCGAACCTCGGACCTCTATGTTGCTGGATCCTTAAGCCTGACGCTAGATGTATCTATGGCATTTATCAGCTCACCCTCACCATATGAGGGTCTCCAGTCGCCACAACCTCAACTCTTGCCTCAATAGGCTCCTAAGTGGCAACAATCATTTCCGACTCATTAACAAGAGTGATATCAGTAGCAATAGACTCCATCTTTTGCACCTCCTCTAGGTCAGTCCACACCCCAACAGACCTCGTCAGTAACGTCTTCGTAAGGTTGACTATCATGTAATCAAACTAGGACTGAATCCTCTGGTCCCGGACCTCTGCTGCAGTCATCAATTTATGATCACGTACCTCCAAATCTGCTCTCAACTACCTGAGCTCACTCTCCATGGTAGTGATCTGGTCCCCATGGCCTTTCTTCTAGAGGTTATATTCATTTAGGTACTAGACATAGAATATGTCATGGAATGGCTTCTTTTTCCATCAAGTATCATATCTCCCTTCTCGTACAACTTGTACTCTCCAATAATGCAGGTATGTGTGTACAAAGTAGTGTCCCTATTGCATGTTCTTACATGTCTTGGCTATCTAACTCCTCTATATCTCTCCAATGCTTACATAGACCTATGTCATAAAAGTATGGATGAAAAATACTGGCTTCCATATCACAATGATCTGACTTATTGGTATTCATCTGTTGTATAATCAATTGATCCAAGTTGGCACCTCCGTATTCATGAAAGCCTTTTCTATTCTCTTGCTCCAACTAGCAATACTTGGATCTTCGCACTGAGTTTGAAGCATATGAGTTAAGTTCGGTCATGTCTCCTTCCTCCAATAATCTATCATAACCTGATTTGTTACCCTGTAATAACTATTTATTGCTTCGAATAAATATCAACGTCCGCTCTGCGAAGCTTCACAATGTCACCCTGAGTTGAGTCCCAATTAGCATACAAATATCTTTGAACAGTCAAGTTAGCCTTGACCTTTGGTCTTTGGGAAAAGCATAACCATTCTCTTTCTTCTATTTCAGCCACTTTATTGACCCATGCATCGTTTGTAGCCTCTAGATTTAGGGGACTTTCTTGCAATTGGGGAAGCACTTGCTCCTTTAATATGCTATAATGTATCCTCCAAGCAAGCTCTCACATAAATTTCTTATCCCGTATCCACTTATCAACCAGAGCAATTGGCTCGCATCTCCCTCGGGCGGTAAAATCTTACCTTAGCATCAGATGAGTCACAAACACCTACTTTACCTTTCCTATGCCTTTTACCTCAGACTTCTTTTGCTTGTTAGCAGGAGATGGCTTTGAAGATTTCTTTTTATTTTAGAATGGAACCTCTCTTTTCCTAGACGGTTGTGTCTCTGCCTTTTGTTGTGGTTGCATGGGTGGTTCAATACTCAGTATGATGGCCTCAGTACCCACCTCACAAGTTCCTCCATGTGTGCTTTCATGCCTCAACTTAGTTAGCTTTTCTTTGTTTGCATGTTTCTGCGCATCCTTATTATTAGATGACTTCTTTGGTTAAGGTTTACCATCTCCTCCCATTCTAGGTGTGCGACTAGGTATCTTAGAAACAACCATTGTACCAGCGAAGAACACCGAATTCATGATAATTTGATCTTTCCTTAATGAGTTAAAGTACTACGTGATGCACCCCACACTTAGATCATGAGCGTAAGTGAGAAGACGAGGGATAAGTGACTACCTTAACACAATAACATTCATTTAAAACCATATCATACAATTGAAGTTCAAATAGGCCGAAGTGATGCGCGAGTCGTGTCTAAGTCGGTTAACACTTGTCCAAAACAAGTGCAATTTAAGTTCAAGTGTTCCCAAACGGCCACTCCACACTAAAGGAATGCTAACAAGGGCATTAAAAGCCTTTGTTGCCACTCAAACTTTGCCAAATCTATTGAAAATTTCATTTAGGTATTTATCGAGCACCTTACGTGCATAGAATTTTTCTCATTATTTTGATACCTTTAATTCGTGAATACCATCCCAATTGTGAGTGATGTGGTTGGAACTTTATTTCCCCCCTCTCTTGTTCAACAACCAAATCAAACAAACTCAATCTTGTGCTCAATGTTTTAACCAACTAACCTAACTACATAAACTAAAAAAACAAGGGAACTATGGAGAATCTGGGAGGAGCATAGCAGCAAAGAAACAAGGACGGAAAGGAGAGAGGGAGAGAATTACCTTGTTTTGGCACGAGAAGGAAAGGAGGGGGGGGGGGGGAGAGAAGAGATGTTTGTGCGTGTGTTTTGACTAAGTGAGGGGCGGGGGGAGGTTTTTACAGTTTTAGTAAAAACTCACTTGGGCGTGCACAAGACCTCCCAAGACGCGAGGCCCTTGGATGAGGCGGAAAAGTTTTTGTGCAATGTCTTACGTGATCGGCCCTAATTTACTGTTTTGAGTTTTTTCTCTGGGACCTTTCTCGCTAGGTCTCGTGCGATGCGAGGCCCTTGGACGAGGCGAAAATTGTTTTGTGCGATGTCTGACGCGATCGGCCCTAATATACTGTTTTGAGTTTTTTCTCTGGGACCTTTCTCGCTAGGTCTCGTGCGATGCGAGGGCCCCAAACGATGCCTCAACCGGTTATTTTCCATGTTTTGTATTTTTGACCAATTGTGGCCACTTTCTCAATTCATTCATCCCAAGCCTTACATTTTTGCAGTCTTTTATCCATGCATCACTCAAGAACACATCAAACGACCTAAAATCAAAATAAATGAAAAAAAAAAAGACAAACAAGAAAATTAGTTTGCCTTCCAATAAGCATTCAATTTAGTGTCACGACACGACCATTTACACTGCAATCATTGGATTGCCTCCCATGCAGTGCTTAATTTAATATTGCATCACGATGCATAATCCTTGTGTTAGGATCGGGAAACCGGGTAGTGTGAAATTTAGCCAAACAACATTATAATGATAATAACAAAGACAATGCAAGTTGATAATAACGGTAATTAAAAAAGATAAAGAATACACAAATTTAACGTGATTCGGTCAAGGTGACCTACGTCCACAAACGGAGAGAAGCAATTTCACTATACCAACAAGAGTACAAAAGAGAGTACAAAACTAGAGTAAATACTCTAATTACCAAATACCCCAAGAGAATATCCTTACAAGATCACTCCAAATAAAGGGTTCACACAAGTATTTCCCAACACTCATTTTCTTACAAAATACTCTATAATAAAATAAAGGAGGAGAAAGAAAGACAAGAGTGAAAAGCTCTGGAATTGGTGTGTTTTCAAATGAGGAGAAACTCCTCTATTTATAGCAAGAAATTCTTGGCCTAATAATGAATATTATGTCATGGCAAATGTCATGATCCACAAATTTGTTATAATGGATATTATGTCATGGCAAATATCATGAACCACAAATTTGTTATAATGGATATTATGTCATGGCAAATGTCATAAAAATTTGGCCATATTACAAATCTCCACCTTGGCCTAATTTCGGCTTATATATAGTAAAATTTGCTCCAGCTTCTCCGCAAAAATCCCAATGGGCAAAATCATTCTTCATAAATGCCAATCAAGTTCAGGAAAAGCTTGAACTTGGACACTGGAAGAGGTTTTGTGAACATGTCAGCAGGGTTGTCTCTAGTGTTGATCTTCTGAACAAAGACTTTCTTTCAGCAATGGTTTCTCGGATGAAATGATACTTTATATCAATGTGTTTTGTCCTCTCATGATACATTTGATCTTTAGTCAAGTGAATGGCACTTTGACTATCACAGAAAATGGTAATACCACTTTGGTGTAAACTGAGTTCCGCAAATAGACCCTTCAACCATAAAGCTTCTTTGATCGCCTCGGTCACTGCCATATATTCTACTTCAGTAGTAGATAAAGTTACTACATGTTGTAATGTAGCTTTCCAACTAATAGCGCAACCACCGATGCAAGATACATAGCCTGTCAGTGATCTTCTTTTGTCAGGATCACCTGCATAATCTGAGTCTACAAAACCAACCAAAGTGTTAGTATTTCTCCCAAACTCCAAACATGTATTTGAAGTACCTCGCAAGTATCTGAGAATCCATTTCACAGCATGCCAATGTGCTTTACCAGGGCAACCCATATACCGTCTTACCACACTCACTGCTTGTGAAATGTCTGGACGTGTACAAACTATTGCATACATAATACTACCGACTGCACTGGAATAAGGAACATGTGCCATGTACTTCTCTTCTTCCTCTGACTGCGGGGACTGAGCAGCTGATAACTTAAAATGTGCAGCAAGAGGGGTACTAACTGGTTTAGCATCTTTCATGCCAAACCTCTCCAAAACTTTCTCC